>VUQH01068210.1:3891-16677 GCA_015106775.1 Etroplus canarensis
ATATTGCTGCACTGACACACACACACACACACACACACACACACACACACACACACATTCTACTTTACCAATTTGGACTATGTGTAAAATTTTTGTATAAAATTAAAAATATATACTTATAATTGAAATTACATTTAATGCAAAATACCGGAAAAAATGACGAGGGGGAGTGAGTACTTTTGCAAGCCACTGTATGTGGTATGCATCCCAACATTAATTTTGGGGTCATGGGGTCATCCCGTTTCTAGTCTTACCAGATGTCTGCTTTTTAGGATATTTTAAAAAAATATGCCAGATTTTCTCTCTCCCTCCCTCTCTCTCTCTCTCTTTAAATATACACAGTTGAAACCAGAAGTTTACATACACTGTGTAAAAAGACACAAACATTTTTTTTCTCATTGTCTGAAATTAAATCAGACTGTCATGGCTAGCCATGGTGTGGAGGTGTGGACCCAGTGCAGGACTCAGAGACAGACGGTTAAACTTAAACTGGGCTGAGAACACAACGAGACACAGTCCAAAAGGTTAATCCGGGAACAGAACAGAAAGCACACTCGCAGGCTGGAATGGGCATCAGACCTGGGTGGATGCAGGGAGATAACAATGGAGGGCTGGACATATAAGGAAGGGGGTTGACTGGGGAGACAACTGGGGGACTAACCAGGACGGTGCAACACTCAACAAAGGAGAGACAGGGCTTCAATAAAAATAAACAAGGACTAAACGAGCAACAGGCAACAGGTGGGAGGGGAACACAGGTAGCAACAGACCTTGACACAGACTAAACCTCTCCTATTTTAGGTCAGTTAGGATTGCTCAAATTATTTCTGTTTGCTAAATGCTGCAATAATGAGAGAATATTTTGGAGAGATGTTTATTATTTTCTTCTAAGTCAGAAGTTTACGCACATGTCCTTAGTATTTGGTAGCGTTGTCTTTAAACTGTATGACATGGGTCAAGCGTTTTGGGTATCCTTCCACAAGTTTCTCACCATAGTTTGCTGGAATTCTGGTCCATTCCTCCTGACAGAACCTCCTCAAATTTTCTATGGGACTGAGATCAGGGCTTTGTGATGGCCACTCCAAAACACTGACTTTGTTGTCTTAAGGAACTTTGTGATTATTTTAGCGCTATGCTTAGGATTACTTATGCTCAAGCTTCAACTTCCTGGCTGATGGCTTGAGATGTTGCTTAAGACTTAAGACGTGTTAAAAAAACTACATGAAATTACACCACTTGTATTAAATGCATGAGACAAACATATAAAGCACATTTGATTCATCTTTGAGCAGCAAGTAAAAAAGTAACTATAATACAAATGTGCTGGTTAGCATTCTGGTGATCTAGCTAGTGAAAAACATACATATGGGTAAAATTAACATGAGCATGACAGATTTCATCCATAAGAATTCAACTCTTGCTCAAGCACATCAGTGACCTGACTTGGGCTGCACTTGTGCAACACAGGGCTATTGCAGTTGTTCATGACGACCTGTTTAGTTTCGTGCGCCATGACATAACAACAGTAATAGTCCTGATTTGCACAAACTGTCATTGTACACAGGATGACTCCATAGGGAGGACACAGAATATATATTTTTTAAAGCTATCTATTTTAATTTTAAGTTTTCAATGTACAATAAGCAATAATGTGCTCTGAATTTAGTTGGCAGGCTATACACTCACACACAGAGCAGGATCATACCACAAACAAAGTCAAGCTACAGTCTTCTTTGATTAAATATTATATTTATGATACAAATGTAACCTTCATACCTGAAAGTTTTTTGCTGATGTGGAAAAAGAATGAAAGAAAGAAAGAAAGAAAGAAAGAAAGAAAGAAAAAGAAATACAGACTTAAACAACAAGTAATCATGTTACGTAGATGACGTGTAATGTAGGATCAATTTTAGTGAATGTATAAGTATACTACAGTGTAATGAATACTGTGCATCCAATATTTATTAACATAAAAGATTTTGGTGAGGCCAGAATTATTGATTAACATTAAACCAGACTCTTCTGGTATTAGTATTAGTAGTCATCTGCACAGATTATGTGTTCCCTGAAGACTGTGAATCAGTGGATGCACTGGATGACAAGTTGTAGCCACCTAAAAAAACAGCAACACAGCAGCATGATTCAGACTAGCAAAACAATACAACAACAAACACAGCACTACAATGTGAAGCTATAGTTTTGCAAAGCACAACTTTGAGCTGGCAGTTCATTGTATTATACCTCTTTGTCTCCTCCTCTTTAAAAATCCCAAAAGATTTGATGATGATGGTGATGATGATGATGATGATGATGAGTTTGCAGCACTGGCACTCTAAAGCAAATAATAATAAAGAAAACAAAATGAAGATGAACACACACACACACACACACACACACACACACACACACACACACACACACAGCTGAGAAAACAGGTCTTACCCTTGTCCCACTTCTGCTACTTCTGTAGCTTTTTGATAATGCTGCTATTTCTGAACGCACCTGAAAAATTAATGTTCAAGAGTAACACTGTGATAAAAGTTAGAATCAGTCATGTGAAAAGTAAACCCAGTAATCTGGTCTATCTATCCATCTCTCTATCTCTAGATTACAATGTTGAATACTGAGACCTACATACCTTTTTGTCCAACAGAATTCCAAACACCAAAATAAAGAAACCCTGTTTAAAGGCACATAGTAATGTCAGCTAGTACTCCATTCGTAGATAAAGCAACAGTAAATACTCACTAAAATATACAGCTCAGTAAATACTGAATTTGTACCTGCAGTGAATTGAAGAATGCAAATGCGATATGGATTCCCTTGTTTTCTGGGTCGGTCATGGTTCCGACTCCCAGTCCCCAAGTTAATCCAAAAAATGGCATGAGCACAGCCAAACTCCTTGCAATAACTGCTAGAACATGCCTCTCTCCTGCTTGTGCTGCATCTGCTCTGACTCTTCTCCTCACAATTTTGTACAACACCACAATCAGGACAATGAGGTTTATCAGCACTATTGAGAGAGCAGGAATCATAAATGCCAGTAGAGCCTTGGACTGATACCAGTTAAGCCAGCAAACCCTATTTTGATTGATATATTTCTTGTCAGGTGCAGTTACAGCTATGGTTATAATTGCAATGATGAGAGGAGCCCCATAGCCGAGAGCAAATCCAATAGCCAACATGGACGTGGAAAACCCCCCATCAAAGACTCTAACTGTGCGGTAGAGCAGAAGTAGAGCTGAGGCCAACATCCAGAAGAACATGGCTAGATAGAAAAAATGGATGAAAAATGTTGCTGCAGTGCATGCTGATGTGTTAACATTCTCTGCTTTTGAAATAGCTGCTCCAATAATAAAGCAAATGTTTGCAATCAGGAGAGACAAAGCTATGTTCACAATGGAAACATGACGCAAGTAAGATGTGTTGTTCTTTCTTATTTTTCTCCATATGGCAGCTTCAATGATGAGACATATGACCAAGGAACCCATGGACAGACCAACCCCAATGTAGGTTATAAGGACCAGTGCAGGATCAGTTGGACTGTAGGGTGACATGAGGATAGAGAATGAGGTGAGGTGGTTGCAGTTGCAGGTAACAGTTTCATTTTCATTGCTTACGAACTTGCAACCCTCATCGTCCCATCCTCCAAGACCATCGAAGAGGCTGAAGTTCCAGAAGACACATTTAGGGTTCCTCAGTGTATCGTTTATAAGATCAAATGTGAAAGAGATATTGTTGATGTCACCACTGGACTGAGCGAGTACAACCCTGCCATTAATTTCCCTGGATAATGAAATGTCTTCATCAATTGCAGGGAGTACATTATCCAATGAGGCAAATATCATCAGAGTAATTGTTTTTTCTCCATCAGCCTCTGGTATTTCTATCACCACTGAAGAATTAAAGTCAGTACTGAAAAAGTCTGTAAATGTAGTTCTGTTCAAGATGATAGAAGGTGTGTCAATTTCAAAAGTGCCATTGATAAGGCGAGTTGTTATAGTCTCAAGAGACTGCAATAACAATGAACTGATACTTGGAGCTTCAGTGTTAGAGATGTTTCTGGTATTGTTGTTCAGAGTGTTCCATGATTCCTTTGCATTATCTATGGTGAGAACACCTACAATTATCAGGATATCCTAAAGTAAGAGAAAAACAATATTAGATCAAAAATTATACTTATTAGAATGTTAAAATTTCAGTTATCTTATCAACATACCTTCATGGAATTTCTGCTAATTGTGATATTTTTTAATGAAGGTGCGTTAGCAATATTGTTGAGTATTTCAACAACAGCTTTAACATTGTTGGCAGATTGAGCCACTTGATCATTATTATTGGAAGTGACCCTGCTGAGGTCTACCAAGAATTCTGGCAGTGTAAGTGGGGTCAAGAGCTGCAATATTTGAAAAGAAAAAGATGTTCAGTTTCACCGTGACAAATTTGGGATTTGTATCATCTTTTAAATGATCTTTTTAAACCTTTACCACTACAATAACAATGAACCCCAAACAGAGACCCAAATTCACATATGTCCACCAAGAACTGAAAACCTCAACAAACATAATATTTTAAGGCCATGACATTTTTTATACTCTAAAATGTGTAGCATCTATATGAACACTGGAAGGAGAAGCCATAAGCACTATTTCAGAATTTGAGAGGTAGGTTTAACCTTTACCACAGTCCAGAATATTAACCATCAACAGGCTAATGCTCAGACATTTGATTCTTTCTGGAAGTATATGAACATTTTCATGTTCAACAGAATTTGCCTGGATAGGAGGAGGACAAATCACAAATATAAGCGGCTATCGCACCATTTTATGTACATCCCCAGTTCCAAAAAGGTTGGGATGCTGTGTAAAAAAACCCAGTGCAATGATTTGCAAATCTTACAAACCAATATTTTATTCACAAAAAACATAGAGAACATATCAAATGTTGAAAGAGAGACATTTTACTGTTACATGATAAATACTTGTTAGTCTTGAATTTGATGGCAGCAACATGCCTAAAAAAAGTCGGGACAGAGCCTTGTTTACAACTGTGTAGCATTCCCTCCTCTTTTAACAACAGTCTGTAAACATCTGGGAACTGAGGAGACCAGTTGCTGGACCTTTGAGAGAGGAATGTTATCACATTATTGTCTGATGTAGGATTTCAGTTACATTACAGTTCTGTGTATTCTTTGGCATATTTTGCACCAAATGTTGTTTTCAGTTGTTAAATGGTCTGGACTGTTGACAGACCAACCTGAGGGCCTAGAGATCAAAAGCATTCAGTATTGTTTTTTGGACATGTCCCTTTGAGACAGTGGTGTCTCCAGAATTTTTAAATCTTTTGATTGTATTATGAGCTGTGGATGATGGAATATTCTAAGTCTTTGCAATTTCATGTTGAGGAAAATTAATCAGAACCAGAATCCTTTATTAATCCCAAGGGGGAAATTTCTTGAGGTCCAGATGCCCCATTGTTCTGAAATTTAGTCACAATTAGTAGACAGAGTTCCATGCAGATTTCTGAACTTCTACCTCTCTAAGGTGCTCTTTTCATACCCAAACACATTACTGGCCAGTTGTGTCATGGGCTGTATTTTGACATGCTTAGGTTATGTTTATATTCTTATTTTTTTGCCTGTTTGTATCCTATCTTTGGTTATGCTGTGTTGTTTTGTTTTTGTTTGATTGTTTTTTGGGTTACATTGAGATTGATGTTCAGTTTTATTTTTGGGTGCTTTTGTTTTTAGGCTCTGGTCAGTTTTTAGTTATTTTCTGAGAATTGGTTTCCTGCCTCCCCTGTGTTTTCCACATATGTTTATGAGTAACCCTGTGTTTAGTTTGAGTTTTTGTGCGTTTCCTGTTTTATTTTGGTATCTTTCGTGTCACATTCTTTGTATTTAGTATTGCTTCCTGTGATTGTCTCCGCTCATTTATTGTAGAGTTGCCCGTCTGATAGTATGTGCTTCTGCTCCTTGCCATGTTTCCTGCATCTGGGTCCTCAACACTCCTCACTGCACACATTGAAAATCATGACATGTTGCCAGTTAACCTGATTAGACAAAGCATGTTCCTCCAGCTGTTTTTTTTTTTTTTTTTTTTTTTTTGCAGCATCTTGTTGCACTGTCCCACCTTTTTTTGAGATGTTTAGCTATAATCACATTAAATTTGAGCAAGTATTTTTCATGAAATAGTAAAATGTCTCATTTTTAACTTTTCATGTTTTCCAGATTCTGGGAATGAAATATTGGTTAATGAGATTTGCAAATCTTAGCATTGTGATTTTATTGATATTTTACCCAGCACCCCAACCTTTTTGGACTTGGGGTTGTACTATACAATTCCATGATTAACTTAAAGACAGTTAACCTGCCTATTATCATGTTTTTATGGCTTCAACTCCTTGAAAACTATTTGTAAACTAACTCCAACTTCGTTTGTACAATCACATGTGAATTTTGTTTTTGCATTTCATGCAGTGATTTGTCTTTTCTTGGTCATTGTGCATTGCTACCAGAGAGCTGAGATTTTACTGGCACCCATGGAATATTTTAAAGGAATACCAACATTTTCAGTTATAAATAGAGCAAAATTAAAACACCACATGCCATATTTTGACCACATGATTTGGTGTCATAAACAGGTGGATAACTGAGTCACCTGAGACTGGTCAAGCAGCTCCTTGATGGGTCGAAAGATGCAGGTGTCTTTTATATCTTGAAATGAACCATTTCTGCATATTGCACTCTTATTTCCAATCTCGTCTTTGCGGCAGGGCACTATTACCAGTTGTTTTTCTGGTGCATTACCAAATACTTCGTTTTCACAGGTATTAGCTGGGGGGGAAGAAAAGACCTAAGTTAATTCAAATAAGGGAACATAAGTTTTTAAAACAAATTATATTAGAAGCTCTGTAATGTATTGCTCAATACGGACTGGTAAATGGACTGGTGCTGATATAACACTTTTCTACTCTGACTGGGCACCCAAAGCGCTTTTTACTACAAGCCTCATTCACACACATCCATACAGTGCTTTAGTCTAGGCCTTTTAACTATCACGCACACATTCCCACTCCGACTGATGCATCGGGATCAATTTGGAGTTCAGTGTCTTGTCCAAGGGCATGTAGACTAAAGGAGCCAGGAATTGAACTGCCAACCATCCTGCTGGAAGATAACCCACAGCCAGATCAATACTCACTTCGTTCTGATAATTCCAATGTTATTGTTTGTTTAAATTGAGAATAGCCTTCCACTTCACAGGTGAAGAGCTTTTTCTGCTCCTCATTACAGGTATTCGGTACTGTAACCGGAATCATAATGGAATTACTGCCTAAACAAGCAAACAAATAACAACAAAAATCAACCTTGATATAGGTACAATGTAATCATTCAGTAGTTGAAATATTACTAAAACTAATAATGAATATTTTTGTGTGAGAACAGTTTCATAATGTTAATCCCTGTAGTTGATTTGCATGTTGTTTATGGTTTATTTCAGGTTTACCGTTGGTAAGGGGGTCTCGAAACTTAACCCTGTAGGGCTCATTGACGGTGCAGATCAGTTGAATAGTTTGACCCTCACACTTCACAGACTGTTGGACTGGTGACACTCTAATTGAGGGTTTCTCCGTGAGTTTGAAGGTTCCTTTGGATCTTTGTCGAAAATATGAATTATCCTTTTTCCGTTTCAGCCTACATTCAAATTCTCCTGAAATTAAAGGTGATTATCATCAATTTTTGAAGCCAGTGCTACAAAAGAAAAACTATTATATCTGACCCTTGTTTTTCCATTAACTAGTTGGAATATGGTTGGTTGTCCATCTACAAAGATGATGAGTTTCGTTTTAAATCCTACTGACGGAAAGCAGTAATGTCTGCTGTTTAATAGGCAGCTATTAATTAACAGATGCATTGCAAGTTATCTATCTAATTAGCAATTTAGCTGCAGTAAATTAAGCGTATCAGTCTACATGTTAGTGTCTTAGTTCTGTTCTTTGTGGCCCTTTATTGTTGATACTAATGGTAACAGGTGTAACCACTTATTAACAGATACTCTTGCATGATTCTTTTTTTTTTTTTTTTTAAACCAGTGGTGGGACTTTTCCCAAATTGGAAGCAATTCAATTTGGGAGTCAATCTGAATACAGGATTATTTTTGAAAGACTCTTTAAACCCATTGATTGTGCAGCTGAAATAGTTTACAAATTTCAGAAACATTTAATGCTATTAATGCTATCAACAGGTTGTGAAAAGGCTGATGTTAGAAAATTTTGTATTATTTTTTGAAATTGAAAATGAATGGAAGAAAAGTTCAGCCAGACTCATTGTGTATTACTAATTTCTACCACAAGAGTGAGCCAATGTAGCATTAATTTGACCATGAGTCCAACAGATCAAGAAGAAGAAAAATCAGATGGAGAGTGGTAAGTGGAAGGACAGGTGTTCTACTAAATTGACAGCAACCAGAGCCTGAAGCACCTGGTGATGGATTCTTATCACCACAAAAACCAACTCCCAGAGAGAAATCATGCTTGGCTGCATGGTGGGGAAAATATTATAGTTGAGTAGTGCATCTCTATTCACTTTCTAATTGTGTCGCACAAATGGAATAGGTGCAAAGACTAAGTATAGGTAGCTGCTGTGCACATCTGTGCAAACACAAGTGGGTGAGAAAGAAAGAAACAGCAGGAAGTGTACCATATTTCCCACTTCCAGCATGAAGAGAAAGATCATACCAGTCAGAGAGCAGCGAGTCACTGTGAACATACAGTGACTGAATATGAAGAATAGAGTTATTAATTAGTGGCCATAAGTAGACAGAAGTCAACTGAATGGGTAAAAAGGATTTAAGTAATCACATTTTCCTCAATTATCTAATAATAATTTAAAAAAATGTTTTTTTATGGTTCATGTTATTGACTTCTTTGAAGATAGTGGTAACCTCTTTAAATAAACAAAATTATTTTGTATTATACATACTACACAAACATATGTCACTCTATTGTAGTTATGTGTCACACTTTCTTAATTAAAAAAGTCACACTATTGTACCATGGTCAGCTAGATCTTTCTGTTATTGGTGGGTCAGTTGATCAATCAAAGAACCTCTTTTACACTTTAAATCAAATATTTCCCCTTAAACTAATCTGAATATTGCAATTGCGCTTGCTTAATTACTAAAAGAAAACTTTGAAATAGTGCTCACATTTTAAATTTGTATGATTTGTGACTATCACTATTGATTGCACCACACACTGTGTTTTGTTTCTTACCATTGTCAGGGCTAATAAAATTTGAAACTGTCAAGATGGACGTATTATTCTCAGTTGAGATTTGGTGTCTTTCATCTTCAGTTATGCGCTTGTTGTCACGTGTCCACTCCGCCTCCCAGTCAGGAAAGAGATCTGGTGGAGGGCCACATTTTACAGTCACCTTTTCTCCGTAAAAACCATCCTCCGGTTTAAAGGCTAGGTTTTCTGTGGCTTTAAGAAATTGGCATAAAGGTTGCACAGATATTAAAGCATTATCTGTAGCCATAGATATACATGGCATGACACAAAACACAAATGTGACATTTAATAAAATCCCAAATGTACAAGAATGCCTTACCAACTGATATCATAGGGTAGATTTTTGAAATTGTGTCAAAAATTCCAGAGGTTAGTGCTTTAATGATATTATCTTCAAAAGAAGGAGCTGTGACAACATACTGCGCAATAGTGCTTCCCTTCCTGCAATAAAAAAAAAAAAAATCAAGGCAAAAGAAAAGTTTCAGTTTAAGACAAAATACTGAAGGTCATTCCTGCTTATAGTATAGAGGCACTTAAGTTTACCTGGTTCTCTGCACATAAATAAGCTGTCCAGCGTAATGGATGGTCAAAAGACAAAGAATTTTAAAAAAGAGATGAGCTTTTTAGTGAGGTTTTGAAGGCACACTTATATAGCCTTACCATATCTTGAAAAAAGGTCCCTTAGCTATGTTCACACTGCAAGCCAAAGTTGCTGAAATCTGATTTTTTTTTGCCAATATGTGACCCATATCTGATGATTTTATGACAATCTAAACAGAACAAATCTGATTTTTATTTTCAAATTAGATTCAGGCTACTTTCATATGTGGTCCTAAATCAGATGCAAAGGCCAATGTTTTTCAGAGCACTGGCTGTCTGAACGATCATGTTGCATTTCATCTGACTTTCATGTTATTCAAGTGAGACAGACGTAATATTCTGCACTGAAGGAGGCGGGACACGGCAAGATCAAATGTAAACAATGGACAAAACAAGCATGGCAAATACGCCATTGATGAAGCTAGTCAGTGGAAAGAAAGTGAAGTTGTACACACATGCTGATGTGTAGGGTGCATGGGCATTACTTCAGGGCTGGAGACTGTTGGAATTTGATGGCAGTCACATTTAAACTATGATGTGAATAACCATGCAAAAAAATCAGAACTCAGCAAAAAGTCATAACAGAACATTAAGACCTATCGTGTGATGTAGCCTTAGTCCATTTTTACATTATTTTTATTTTTTTTTAATTTTACAATGTGGATAACATTATTTCCAGATGGACAAAGTGGAGAATGTTCAGCCAAACAAGGGGTGGAATTGTTTCTTTTAATATGAAAAATACACACAATGTGTAAGTCTTGAGCACTTTTTTGGATGTTGGTTGTCAAAGTGATCCCAGACTGGTTCAAACCTGTTGAACCTATAGATGACAATTTGAATAATTGTCAAATTTTGATTAATCACTCCATAATACCTGCTGCCTCTGTTTTCAGTCCAGTTCTTGTGTAATTTGAGATACCTCAGCCTTGCTTAACAACCATTCTTCCACTTTCTGATGAGGCTTTGGCGTATAGTATATAAATCAAGTAAAGGACCAGATGTATCTCTCAGGTCCTATGTCAGGTCAATGCTGGATTGTTTTTTCCTCCTACTTCTTAAAGAAAAGACTTTCAGATGCTGTTCATCTGTTGTAGATAGCTTTTTAGGCCTGCCACTTCTTCTTTTGTCATTCACTTGTCAAGTTTCCACATTTTTAAGAACACACTACACACCATGCTAAGATATACCAAGTTTTTAGCTAATAGATCTGTTTTTTGGGCTGCACCCTGTCATGGTCCCCCCTGTCCTCGCCGGTGCAGACCCACCCGTTTCTTTCTGTTTCTCCCTCTTTTGTTCTTTCTTTCCTCTCTGTCGGGCTGGGCTGGGGACCATTAACTGTTTTTACTTCTTTTAGCTGTGTGATCTGGCCACGCCTCCTCCTCTCACCTGCTGGCCATCTGCTCATTCCACCCTGCAGTATTTATCCAGCGGAGGAGCTTGAGGCCGACGTTGGATCGTTGCTCTACTCTAGTAAGTCATCCGGCCGCTCAGAGTCTAGTCTAAAACCCACTGTTTTGCTAGCTCTCAGTTCAAGCCAAGTTAAGCCTTAACCCAAGTCTACCTAACTCTGTTTTTGCACCAGGACTCTCTGTTTCTTCGGAACCCTTTTCCAGGACCACGCTAACCTTTGTTCTTCTCCACTCAGGAAAACCACGGCCACGGATCCCCCACCTCAGGACCCTGCTGTTATTTCACCTCCCTCCGACCCTCTGCTTAGGATTGCCCAGCCCAGCCCAGCCCAGCCTTCCCCTTGGAAACCACCTAGCCTTGCACATTCAAGTTCTTGCTTTTGTTAAAACCTTGCCTGAGAAAATAAACCAACTAAACCTGCTTCCAGCATCTGGGTCTGTTCTGTTCACGGGGGAACCATGACACACCCATTTGGGAACGCCACAGCAGATCAGCTGCCTCCATCCTACCCTAACCCTCGCATCCTCTTGTGTCACACCAGTATTTCACTACATCCATGAACCTTCTTCTTTTGTCTTTCTCTTTTCCTCATGCCTGGCACAAAACTGTTTTTATGCCAAATTTAGATTTGCCAGCAGGTGTTTTGTGAATGTAGTTTGAGAATTGGATCAAAATACATATTTTGATATTATAGAAAGAGAGAGAAAGAAAACATGACTTACCGGAAGGATTTTAATTCTGCTTTTAACTTATTTTTGATTGCTTCTTCGTTAATCTGTTTTGACACAGTAAAATGGCCAAACAATGATTAAATAATCTATACATTTAGTGGATTGAGATTGTGAGAGAAGTGAATGAGACAGACACAAGGCACAATAAGACTTACAGCTTTGCTAATATTGATGAAAAAAGGGTTGTCTGGGTTATTAAATGATTTGTCATACTCCCTATCTATGGTAATTTCATATTCCTTTGTTGTTGCCATTATTGATGTGCTTGGTATTGATGTTGTAGTTGACATCGGTGTAGCTGGCACTGGGCTTGTTGTTGTTGGCAGTGGGGTTGTTGGAGCTGGGAATGGGGTTGTTGTAGTTGACAATGGTGTTGTAGTTGACACTGGAGCTGTTGTACTTGGCACTAGGGTTGTTGTAGTTGGCACTGGTTAAAAAAAGTATGCAGACCAAGACACTAATAAAATCGACAGCCAGTTCTCAGAAGAGAATCATCTTCTTCTTCTTCTTCTTCTTTTGGCTGCTCCCATTAGGGATCACCACAGTGGATCATCTGCCTCCATCTCATCCTATCCCTTGCATCCTCTTTCCTCACACCAACCCTCAGCATGTCTTCCTTCATTACATCCATCAATCTTCTCTGTGGTCTTCCTCTTCTCCTCCTGTCTGGCAGCTCCATCTTCAACATCCTTTGTCCAATATATCCACTATCCCTCCTCTGAACATGTCCAAACCATCTCAGCCTTGC
>VUQH01068218.1:3674-30411 GCA_015106775.1 Etroplus canarensis
TGTATGTACCTATGACATTATAAGATGTTAGAACTCTTGAGTGCATTTCTGCCTCATTTAAATCCATCAATACTTCAATTAGAAGCTGACGTCTGGCTCAAGGGAAGTGCAGTATGCATGTTTCTCTGCTTTATTTGCACTCTCAGACCGTCTTTGTTTCTTACACATCCAACAATAAAAGAAATATGAAAGGATAACTAGCATATTATATATTTCATTTCAAACTCTTTGTTAATTTGCTGCCAGCTGTGTGTGATCCAAGTGTCTAAATTTCCCCATTTCTGCAAAGAAAACATGCATTTATTTATCATCAATGATCACTTTTTGACTTTATTGAATTACACACCTCATAGTTTTCATTAGTTTTATAATCAAACCAATACAGCATAAAATCAGTTTTAATTTTTTGCTATTTATTATAAATGATTATTGCAGTTTATACAGTAGTTCTTAGATCTAATTAAATCCACAATGTGAATTCAAACAGATATACTACAGCTAGTCTGATGTTTATGTTCTCCATTATTTCATTAATTGTTGTATCTTAGAGAAGTTAAGAAAATGAACATTATATTCCATTTATTATTTAGTACCAAATAGTAAATTTGTTGTTTTTGGTACTGTTTTTAGGATTACTGAATTTGACATGCTGACACTGTAAGTAAACAGGTCTGTAGTCAAACAGAAACTCTTTCAAGTCAAGACACATTTGTTGGTTAGAGTAGCTAAGCAGCTATAACTAATGAAATCTGCCAGTCCACAAATGCTATTATAACTGGCAGAATCTATGGGAACCTGCTAGAATTAAGAGGTACGAAAAATAACCAAATGGTTAAAATACTGCATAATCAAAGATCAAGTTGTAAATCTTCTACAAACATTGTTGATCGTAGCCATATGTGTTTAAATTCATGAGGCATGAGGTAAAATGGACACTGAGTTAAGAAGTGTCCAGTATACCTCACACAGCACAGGGACATAAAGTCAGACACAGTGGGGAGAACCCGACCATGAGGTTAAAGGCTCTGCAATGGTCCACCTCTTTGCATTTTCTATCTTACTCTCTTCCTATCTGCTGTCTTTGTTCCCTCTGTTTCTCTCCCTTCTCGACCCCCCTCAGCTATCTATTCCTCTCTTGTCTCCCCTCTACCCACTCACACTTTCTCCTGTACCCGTCCATGTTTTATTACCAGCCCCCCTTTAATATTGCTGGATATTAAAAAATATACATCAACTGAGCAATTACAGGCTATCAGAAAGAATAGGTTTAGCCTGGGGCCCTGAAAGTGCAGCACAGTAGATGCATAGAGATCAGATGAGGAGAAAGCCGGTGAGGAGCTTTACCTTTGCTCAGACCACTGAAGCACAACCAAGATCAGTGAACATGTTTCATTTGTACACATACATATACAAGGTCGATAACAGACTGAATATATCCATGTGCGCAGAGATGTATTCATATGCATAGTCAGGAACACAGGAAAGTTTCTGCAGTCAAGCATGTGCTCATACATGATGAGTATTGTCATGCACACATCATTTCACAGTTGCGTGCCCTTTCTAAAGTTCTTTTGATGAGCAAACATGATCCTTGTTGATGTTAACTTGAAAAAGGCCTCAGATTTAAATGGAGAAAATAGCCCCTGTTAAGGAGCAATAACATTTAGAGAAGGAGCTGAGGAGACTCTGTTAATAAGACTCACTTAAAATTCATAGTTGCTATGCAAAATAAATCAGCAGTTTCCTGCGCGGGGGCAGTGGGTAAGGGAATGATGGCGCTGGGAGCGAGGGAGAGGGAGGGGCTGCAAGTGAATAAGAGATGAGGTTTAAACGTTGGCAGTCCCAAGTCTGACACACACAATAACACACAGACCCATGCACACAGACCCATGCGCACATCAGCACGTGCACACACAAACACAGGCAAGCAGCAACCCCTTTTGATTTTTGCTGGCTGCTTCAAAGATAAAAATGTGCTGTGAGGAAAAAAGACAGAAACATGTTGAAGGAGTGTGTGTGAGTGCTTGTTTGTGTGGGGGGTTACTGTACGTGGGATGTGTGCTTGTGTGTGCATGTCCTTGTTAACTCTCTTGATTTGAATTTACAGAATGAAAAACTGGAAATACAAGGCTGATATTATTGTCTTTTATTAAATGATCACAGATATACAGATATCACCTTGCAGACATTTCATAGATATGTTTGAGGTAATTAAAAGATAAGATAGGCAATTTAGTTTTCCCTCTAGAGGGAATTTACAAGTTATTTTGGCCATGTTAGAAGCATGACTTAAGGGATGGCTTCTAAAAGTGGTAGGCTGGCCCACCACTTTTGAGAGAGTTCTCAGGAAAAATTATGATCTAACCTTCATATTACATTAACTGTATATCTGTTAAACTCCAGTATTTATCATTGTTATTATAAGCACAATTGCATGCTGTTGTTACCATTTAACTCATTGAACAGCCTCGCAGAGCTGATAGCATGGCTGTAAGCCTGAAATATTCAATATTACTTTAAAATACAATATTGGTCTGGCTCTCATGCGTGTGTGGAATCCGATGTAGCTACACCTTCGTATGCACCACCGAAATGATGAATAACAACTGAGCAAAAAATAATCTGCAGCATTTTTCAGCCCTGGTGACGTTTAACACATCAGGGTAATTCAAATGCCATCATGCAAATTGCCATTCACACAAGTGCGGTATAATAAATGATTAATTATTTTTTGAAGTACTGTAAATGGCTTGTAATTGTCTAACCTTCCTGGCACTCTGAGTATAATCAAACCATACTGTGTGAAGCCAAAATAAATGATTACAAAGTTACCTAAAAATGCTGTTTGACCCACAGGAATGGTGTTTTTGTGGGGTGACAGGTCTATTTCTGCAGTGCTCTCACTGTTGTTTGTGTGTCTTTGCTTCTGTTTTAGTTTGCTTTTGTTTGTGTACATGCTTCCCTACTGTGTGTAGAGATGGATACATTGTGTGTGTGTGCAAGGCCAGCATCTCTGTATTTGTCTTTATTTGTGCATTTCTGAATCTGATTGTGTGTGTGCCTGTATGTGTTTGAGGTTCGTGTGTGCCTGTGTGAGACAACAGCACGGCCAGCGGACATGTCTGCTGTGTATGAATAATCAAAGTGGTCTCTCTCATCATTAAATCATCACTGTCCTGGTGGGAGCCTGAGGAGGGAGATTGAGTGAGAGAGCGAGGGAGAGAGAGCGAGGGATCATAGTTAGTGCTGCAGGGGTACATGCTCTCTCTCTCCTCCATCGTGTACTATGGCTGAGATGTGTCATGAGCACAAGTCTTTTCTGCTCTCTGTGCTCGCCCACTTAGCTCCCCCAGACACATCCGCTCTCATGCGCACACATTCATACATATGCACACGCAGTAAAACACTCATGCACACAGGCACATAATTCGGGAGTGTACAGACATTCACACACTAACTCAAACACATGTATCGCCCCTCTTCTCGGAAGTGAAGACCTCCAAGCTCTGCTACAAAAGTATATGCCACATGTAGCTGTCCTGTACAGTCTTCACTACAGTTTATTTACTCTATAGATACCACAATTCTCATGGTAAATATCTCCTATGTCTAAAAAATATGTCTTTCAAATAAAAAATATGAGCCATAGGTTTGTCTTTTGACACAAAAAAACATTAATTATATATGATTAATTGTCTGAAACTGCTCTACTAAATCATTTTAAAAATACAATGAGTCTGAAGGTTTATAGCTTCTTTCAACCTATTGTTTTGGTTAAAACCCACTCCTTGCCCAATATTAAAGACAGAACAAATTAGACTAGAGAACCTAGTGTGACATTTGGCTGGCTGAGACACACCTAATCCTCAGGATTTATTGGAATCAAAATGAAAGTGAATATTGTATTCATATTCCTCAGGTGGAATCAAAAAATATATAAATGAATTCCCATGTTGCTTCATATTATGCTTTTCAAATGCATTTTAACACTCTTACGTACTCTGTAAGCTATTTAAAATCATTTGAGTAGAAATATAAAATTATATAATTTTAGTGGAGCTGCCTGGCAGGAGGAAAAGAGGAAGGCCACAGAAACGGTTCACTGATGTAGTAAAGGAAAACCTGCAGAGGGTGGGTGTGACAGAAGTGGACAGAATTCAAGGGTTTCAGAAGAAGAAGATTTAAGTGACCATTAAAGTTTCTTGTTGAAATATGTGGTGCAAAGTTGTCTGCTTAAATTCTGGATCATCTGATGTCACTGTTTTTCTCTAATAAATGTCTTCCTTCAAAAAGAAACAAATAAAAAAAAGGCTGGCACTGTATCAATAGTTTCTTTCTAATAGTTCCATTTCTTGTATAGAGTTTTGAAGTGATTCCTATAGCCATTTTCTACTGCTGATTTGCTTCAACTCCCTGACACTACTGACAGCAATCAGATATTTTGAATTGTTTTACTTGAATTTCAAGGTGTAAAATAATATTGAGATAATGTTCACATTGATGGAGATTAACATACTCATTCAGTATGCTCAAACTGCAGGAGTTAATATGGTGTAATCCAATTCAGGAGCTTCACACTTTAGAGATCATTATGCTGCAAATAGCACCTGAACGTCTCTGTGAGTGTTACGATCAGGAGACAGCTGTGTGTAAGAAGGGAGAAAAAGTCAGAATAAAAGAAAGTGTGGGTATGAGAACAGTGTGAGTACAGATTGTGGGTGAGAGACGCACACAACTATTCATTCTGCTGAACGGCACACGCTCGTGCATGGGCTAGATGTGTTGCTAATGAGCCTGGGTGTGCGGTTACGGCGTAGAGCCAGACTGGCTCCACTCACAGACCACAGGGAGTTCAGTCGGGAGTCACTTCTTTTTTCTCCATTCCTCTAACTCATCTTCAAAAAGCAGCACGTTACTCTTCACTGTCTTTATCAAAGCAGGCGCTGGCTTACCTGAAAGGCTTCTTTTCAATCTTCTAAGTATTGGGAGAGCCAGGCAGACTCAAACATGAGTTTATGACAGTCCCTGGAGTATTTAAGTGGTTGTCATAATTGTCACAGAAAAACAGAAATGGAGTTTTCCCAGTATAAGACAAGAAATTCAGTAGAATGTGCAGTGTTTTGATTTTGTTATGAAAGTAAATACTTAAATGTATGGCAATGTGAAGGCAGTGATTTCCAAAGTGGTTCTGCCTCAAAAGCACATATGTATAAAGCAGCTGTGACAAAGACATTCATAAGCGAACCTATACTGCTATATTCCCAGGCATATGCACTCACAAGCCACTTCATTAGATACACTTTACCGGTACTGAGTTGTACCCCTATTTGCCTTCAGTACTGCCTTAATTTATAGATTCAACAAGGTGCTCAAAACATTTCTCAAAGATTTTGGTCCATACTGACATTTTTGGCTTCACATGCTCAGCAACAATACTCAGGTAGGCTGTGGAGTTCAGATGATGGTCAGTTGGTACCAAGGTGCCCAAAATGTGCCAAGAAAATACCCCCCCACATCATTACACCAGCAGCAGCTGATGAGCCAGTGTGAATGATAGCTTCACTTTCCTTTTCTTAGCTCACAGAAGTAAGCACCTGGTGTGCTCTTCTGCTGCTGTAGCCCATCTGCTTCAAGGCTTGATTTGTGAGTTCAGAGATGCTCTTCTGCAATACCTAGGTTGTAATTATTGATTATTTGAGTTGTTATTTGAGTTAATTTTCTCTTTTGTGGACCATTCTTTGTAAACCCTGTTGTGCAGGAAAATCCCAGATAGAGGATGAAGTGAGGGGCTGCACCAAGTTCAAGTGCAAAAAATTTGGATTATTTTGAACTGGGAATCATGCAAATCTACTGTAGTAGAATTCAAGAGTTGGAAATTATCATAATTGTTCCCATTTTACCAATGTTGTTTTCATCTTTACTCATTCTCGAAAAAAAAAAAAAAATTACTGTCCCCTTTTTGTCATCTCCATCCAGTCCCAGCTATGATCACCTCCTACCCCAATACCACTCTGGCCACACAGGGTGAGGAGAAGAGAATGAGCTGTATAGCTCACGGAGAGAAACCCATCATGGTGCGCTGGGAGAAAGAAGAGCGCATTATCAACCCAGAGACCAGCAGATATGTGGTCACTGTAAAAGAGGTGGCCGACGAAGTCATCTCTACACTGGTGGTGAGTGTTCAGTTTCACTGTTAATCGAAACGCATTTTGAATCTTCAGGGACCATGCCAGCCTTCAGTCATTTTGATCTATACAGACAGATGAAAAACAGAGAGGGAGATGGGGAAGAGTAGGCAGGGCTGAGGAAATTCAGGCTAGAATACATACACATAGTATTAATATCTTAATGTAGAGTATGAAATATTAAGGTGGTACCTTCTAGTTCAATTTAATAGTGTTTAAAACACAGCATGAACAAGTGCGTATGCAATGCGGTAAACTCAAGGAATATGTGCCAAGAGATAATCAAGTGGAGGTTCAGTCTCCCTCTGCTTTATCTCAAATTAAAGGATGAAAGTACTGAAGATGAGTTCACTGTCCATCCTTCCTTCAAAATTACTCAGGATGCAGCAGTGTGGTAGATCCCTGAGTGATACTACAACTCTGCCCACTTGAAAGCCTTGAGTGTGCTGTGTTTCTCTGTAGATTATGCCTACTGTTCGGGAGGACTCAGGGTTCTTCTCCTGTCATGCCATCAATTCCTTTGGCGAGGACAGGGGCATCATACAGCTGACAGTGCAAGGTAAGCCACACCTCAGACAAAGCTCAGCTAGGGTTTTTAGTAGCCCTGTCTCAAGAGGTAGCAAAGATTGCCATCATTTAATACTTTCCAAGATAACTATGCCAGTGTCTCTTTCTCTCTCAAACTTACTGTTGTGCTCACTGTTCCTCAGAACCACCAGACCCTCCAGAGGTGGAGATCAGGGAAGTTAAAGATCGAACCATAGCGCTCCGCTGGACTATGGGCTTCGATGGAAACAGCCCAATCACAGGATATGATATTGAGTGCAAGAACAAATCAGGTAGACACAAGGGGGGGAAAGTAATGTGACTACCATAAGGGAAAATATGTAACAGCAGACAGTTAGCTATAAGTCGACAATTAAGAAATGAGCAAAGTTATCATTAGTCTGTTCACCCTCTCCTGTTGTGTTTCTTCTAGCTTCATGGCTCTCAGCCCAGGTAACCAAAGATGTCTCACCACAGCTCAACCAGGCCACTATTATTGACCTCCACCCTTCCTCCACTTACAACATCCGAATGGTTGCAAAGAACATCATTGGCAACAGCAACCCTAGCAATGAGCTCACCATCACTACTGATGAAGCAGGTTAGTGAGCTTCTGTTGGGAGATGGAGATTCTAAAGAAACTCTTTAGATGTAGAATCCATTTCCTCCAGGCCTGCAAACCTGTTAAGTCATATTGCACATAATTATTTTATAGTCTTTTTAAATGGAGGCCATCAACATCTTTTATATCTGGAGAAACAGCTCAGTTCACCATTGCTTTTAGTCATCTCTATCAGTGTTCACTTATCCTCTATTGCCTATAATGATCCCCCCTCAGGCATTCCAGCACATTAAAATGGCACATTTTATTGGATTCATTGCTAAAATAAAGTAATAAAATTCATATATCATTTCTCAGATTATTTAAGGTTAAAGTTGGTGATGTTACAGGTTTTGTTAATTATTATTAAATTAAGGTGAAACCTGCTTGGCTTGTGAATCAGCAAGTGCATGAAAGTGCCTACGTTCCCTGCTCAACAGCGCCATCTAGTGAAGTTAAGACATTACATGCAAGTGGAACCTTTCCTATTTTTACCCGGGGTATATAATAATGTTAAATTATATGCTTCATTCACAGCTCCTGATGGCCCTCCACAAGATGTCACTCTGGAGCCTACCTCCCCACAGAGCATTAAAGTTTCCTGGAAGGTGCTATTTGAAACTTTTTAAGTGCCAGCATATGAGGTCATGCGTTTAAATATGTCGACTGTTTAAGGAAATACATTACACACATCATGAATAAACAGTAAAAGGTCATAATAACTCAAAGATGATTCTTTTTCCTTTTATTTATGAGCTGATTTTTCAATATACAGTTAAATGTGTGGATAAGTACTTGGTCTGATAAACCTAGACCTAAAAAAGCAATTAAAAGCAATGTCTAGAATTTACAACAGTGACATTAGCAAACCTCCTCAACTTAAAAGAAGATTGTGGTAGTTTGTCCTGGTAATCTGGTTGTTGTATGTTGTAAATGCATGAGGTGACAGAAGATAAAGAATGAATAACTTCAAATTAAAAACACAACCAGTAATCGGGCCTAACTGTTGCTGGTTCACCCACAAGTTACTGTCCTCTGATCATGTTTGCCCTTCTGATGCTCACTGCAGCCTCCCCAGAAGCACCTGCAGAATGGTGTGATCCGTGGTTACCAGGTGGGCTACAGGGAGTACAGCCCTGGTGGGAGCCACCAGTTTACCATTATCAGCGTGGACACCACAGGAGACACCACAGAGAGCATCTTGCTGGACAATCTGAAGAAGTTCACCCAGTACAGTGTGGTGGTGCAGGCTGCAAACAGAGCAGGCACTGGGCCATCTTCACAGCAAGTGGTCACCAAGACTTTGGAAGATGGTAAGCAGGGGATGTGGGTACCTTTTACTTGTCACATATCCATATATAATTAGCACAACAGTGTACTTGTGCTGTTTATGCTTTTGTAACGTAATTGGAAACCAGATTCCATTCAGATCAAGGCCTTTCAAAAACTGAGGGGCAAAACCTCACCATTCTTGTGAAAAGGGTTCCATCTAGTGGACATCTTTTGAACTGCAGTACATCATATAAGTCAATACTTCTCTTCAGTGTCCTGTCCATGGTTCTAACCGATGTATATAAACATTTAACAAAGCATAAAGTGTTGCTTTCTTAAACCATTTTATCTCTAAAAACACAAATCTTTATTCATATTAAAATAATACATTGACTGTTTGTTTTAATAATTTGATCAACTATATTGACCTGCCTCATGAAAATGAATTTTTTTCCAACTTACTGTTAGAATGTGATGTAGTGACAGTAATATTTTTGCATTTCAGGATGATAACATGTTTAGACTCAGAATAACGACAGGATGCAGTTGCCAATATAACTTGCAGCATTCAACGTCTCTTTACGCTGATGTTTTTCCAGGCGCTTTTGGAATACAGTTCTCTCAATTAAAATAATTTTTGAACAAACATTTAGACATTGTATTAAAATGATTTACAAATTTAATTGGATGCTCTTGACTTAATATTTGGTGTCAGCAGTTATGTGTGTGACTCACTCTGGGTACTCAGTGAAGTGCCTAGATGAGGGTACTTGGCCTGGTAACTGCTGGTATTGCCACTCAAAAAACCTCCATCAAGCTTCCACTTCAATGCTTTTTTGTCTCTCTTGTCTGTGGTAGTGCCGTCTCGGCCTCCTGAAAACGTTCTGGCAGTGGCCAAGTCTCCAGAGGTCATTTCGCTCTCTTGGATTCCTCTGCCCAGAGAGGCTCTTAATGGAAACCTGCAGGGCTATAGAGTCATCTATTGGGCCAACCTACCGGATGGAGGTAGGTTGGCACACAAATATATGCACGTACACACGCATTTGTTGATGTTTATTCTCCATTTAAGCCAATTCTTTGACTCACCTTTAATCTTTTGTTTAATTGCTATTTCTTATGCATCTAAGCACAAGGGGGCGCCTTGGTTTGTTATATTGTGCTAATATAAATGCTGTTTTGAAGCTGTTTTCCTGTTTAGAGGTCAATTTTCGCTTATTCAACATGATCTATGACTCATCTTCTTTGAATTTAACAGTAGAGACACTGGTATAATTTTTTGCACATTTTTCAAGGTTTAAATAAAGTTTCCGGCAACCTGGTTCCATTAACAATATTGATTTTTGACTTTAGGTAGTTTTATTTACTTGGGATTTATACATTTATTTACACATTTCATATTTTTATTTTAGCTGAGCATCTGACTCTCAGACAATTAGTGCCACATTACATTATCAGATGACTACTGTTGAATGCAATAAACAGCAGCAATGTAATAACTGCATTGCACAGAGGGAAGATTTGTGGCTGTTCCTTTGAATATATAGCAGTGAGCATACCTGCAGTCTGACTGGGCTCCATCAATAATGCACAATGCAATAATTCCAGCCAGGCTCACTGCTTCAGTTCTGAGTGACAGGACATAAGAAGCAAGAGAAGAGGAGATGAGAGCGGAAACCTTCACAAAAAAATACTGAAACCACTGTTGGGTTAAAACACCTTAAGAATTGTGTGCTGCATTATCTACACATTCTCAGTTGGTTTCCTCTGTAAATTAAAATTTTCATCAGAATACTTTAATAATCCCAGGGGGGAAATTGCTTACATTACAGACACTCCATTAAATATTATCTAAATATAAATATGAAAGATAGAAAATAAAGATCAAAAGAATATAGTGAATATAAAACTGAGGGCAGAAAAATGAAGATGAAATATATATAAAATGTATGTGTCAAAGTTTAATGTAGCATAAATAAAATAGTCCAGGTGTGCTCCTGTGCCTGTCCAGCAGGTCACTGAGAGGGTGTGAAGGATTGTCCAATATTGTCCTTATCTTGGAGAGCATCACATGTAAAGAGGGATATTCTGATAGCTTTTAAGTGTTGAAGTAACTATTTTGGTTAGTATTACTTCTCCAAATCTCTTCTTCTGTGTCAGAACTGGGAGAAATCAGAAATGTGACTACCAATCAGCCATCTCTGGAGCTGGATGGTTTGGAAAAGTACACCAACTACAGCATCCAGGTCTTAGCCTTCACAAATGCTGGAGATGGTGTCCGCAGCGAACAGATCTACGTCCGCACTAAAGAGGATGGTACACGAAACATTACCAAATATATCAGAATTAGTATAATTTAGTTGGCATTGGAAGATATTAAAGAGTATGTGACGCTGTATTTTCTTTTTCTATAGTCCCTGGTCCTCCAGCTGGAGTGAAGGCTGCAGCCTCCAGTAGCTCAGTAGTCTTTGTCTCCTGGCTGCCTCCACTCAAACTCAATGGTATTATCAGGAAATACATCGTATTCTGCTCCAACCTGCATCCGATGGTAATAGCATTTGTATACCACAAGATTTTCTTGGTCTTATTCACTTGACTTCCCTCCAAGTATGTTACAGAGATCCTGTATCACTCAAAGTATAAAATGATACATTAATCTCTTCCATTCCTCTGCTTTACAGGTGATGAGTGAGTTTGAGGCTTCTCCAGATGCATATTTCTACAGGATCCCAAACTTGGCTCGGAACAGGCAGTACAGTATCTGGGTGGTAGCTGTGACTGCTGCAGGTCATGGCAACAACAGTGAGAAGATCACGGTGGAACCTCTGGCCAAAGGTACAGCGTCTTTAACTAAACTGGCCTGATTGTCTTCTTAGACTTTTTGTGATATTGAGATTTTCTTACAGTGTGTTTTATCATGTATATTTACATAGAATTGCATGACTGCCTCAATATTGGTACTCAAATGACATGGAACTTTTTCTTATAAGGAAACAATAAAAGTGACTTATTAGCCAGTTCGTCTCATGTTTGAGCCCCTACAACACATTTTTTGGTCTGTTTGCGCTGCTTTTAGCTCCAGCCAGGATCCTAACTTTCAATGGGACAGTGACCACTCCGTGGATGAAGGACATTGTTTTACCATGCAAGGCTGTTGGAGACCCTCCTCCAACCATCAAGTGGCTCAAGGGAAAGTAAGTCACACACACAAACAACCATGCAGTACTGGTCCGCACAAATACACAAAGTAGGGACATAATAATTTCCTGTTTTTGTCCAGCACCAATGGGACCCCCACACCTGTCCTGGTGGATGGCCGTCGTAGTGTTCATGGCAATGGCAGTTTCATCATCCGTACCGTGAAAGCAGAAGATTCTGGGAACTACAGCTGTGTGGCCAGCAACAACTGGGGGTCGGATGAGATCACTCTCAACTTGCAGGTCCAAGGCAAGTAGCCATAGCAGAAGAAATACTTCACTGATCACCAATTTTTAGTTGTAGCAGAAGAGATAACTTCATCAATCACCATTTTTAGCAAGATGTAAGAGAAAAGGTATTACAATTACATAAAAGTTTGGGTTTTTTTGCATTTGGTGAGATGTTGCATCATTACAATAAACCCAGCTGCTATAATTAATAGCGGAATTACATAGTGTTAAATATTCTTCTCAGAGATATCCATGCAGGTTTCTGCTTCCTACCTTTCCTATAGCTGCCTGAAACTTGGATAAAAAGAGAAAAAACACTGAACAAAAGTGTTTGGAGGGAACCTTGACGAGGCAGTATAAGTATTTACCATGCTGTGACCTTTTCGGGTTGTCCTCATATACACAGTGCCTCCTGACCAGCCACGCCTCACAGTGACCAAGACTACCACCACATCAATTACACTGTCATGGATACCTGGAGATAATGGAGGAAGTTCTATCAGAGGTGAGGGTATCAAATGTGCACAGAAACAAGACATGAGCACATATAAACGGAAAAGGCCAGTGGACAGTTTCATCATGGCTGAATGTGATTCATACACCTGCCAAATAAGTTTTAGCTACATACCCTGTTATATAACAACACTCATTTCCCTTCAGCTGTTTGTAAGAGCCAAAGTCACCCCTTCACTCTGGCCTGACCCCTGTTCTACTGCTTGTGTCTCATTATCTGCTGGTACGGTGCAATACTCAAGTCCTGAAAGACAGATTAAAAAGCAGTAGAGAAGATTAGGTCTGTTTAAGTAAAAGATTAAAGCCTTCCATCTTAAAGAAAGTGCAATCACACTGAGACAATTTGTGGTGATTTATCATTGCACATAATCAAGAGGCTTCTGTCCTTAGATCTGTGGCCATTAAAAGAACTCTCTATGATACCTTCTTTTTTGGTAATTGTTTTGCTTCCCTGCACAAAGCAAAAGCTTTGAAAAAATACACACAACTCAGCTTACCATTGTCTATTTGTAGTTTGTAGTCTTATCCTATTATCCAGTGATGGCTAGTTGGTCATCCTTTTCTCATTCTATGACCAAAAATTTTGAATGGACTATGAATTAATTATTTAGTCTTTATTCACAATTTATAAGAAGAATATAACAGCTCATATATGCTTTTAAAACAACATTAGATATTGTGGAATCTAAGAAAAGCAAAGTTGTCTCTCCATTTTCAAACAATTAAAGATTCTGGTGAATTAAAGACTCACAAGGCTACAAATGTGCATGCAGATGTTTAGTCTTTTTGTACAAAGAACAAGAAGGTAGTAATACCAGATTTCTGTGTACATAGAGGAAAGATCTAATTTAGTCTCACTCATGTTACTCCAAATATATTGTATCACACCTTTAGTGTTCTCCTCCTAGGTTACATTCTACAGTACTCAGAAGACAACAGTGAGCAGTGGGGCAGTTTTCCCATCAGCCCCAGTGAGCGTTCATACCGTCTGGAAAACCTAAAGTGTGGCACATGGTACAAATTCACCCTGACCGCCCAGAATGCAGTGGGACCAGGCCGCATTAGTGAGATAATTGAAGCTAAGACTCATGGGAAAGGTATGGAAATTGTGTTGCCTCAGATCAATCAAAGTAGAGTTATGCTCATATTACAGTTTGTTCCTCTCTAGAGACAAACTGAATATGTGTTATTGACTTAGATAAGGGAATTCACATTTTATTATGAAGAGCCTCCAAACAAATTTAAAATTACATCAAAATGTTTTTTTTAATATGGAAGATTTTGGGTAAACCAGAACATTGATGGAGTAGTAGCTCATCCAGCTCACAATCCATCACAATCCATCACAATTCACAGGTTCTTACAATATGTGAAGTATAGAAAGAAAGTGATGTTTTCTTGTGATTAGTTCTCTTTTCACTGGTTGGCTGTATTGCACAAACCGATGGAAATTAAAATTGACTGAGGAGTCAAGGAGGCTTGCAGACAGTCACATCCAGGACAAATTAATCTTGTCCACCACCAAATAAAAGTGTTTGCGTTCAGGAGTACAGTATTATATCTAAAGGATAAGTAGTAACCATGGCCATAAAAAGAATGAAAATATGTGAACACATCAGCATATCAAAGCATTGGCCATATTACTGATGTTAGTATAATGGTGATAGGAAGGCTCCAACCAAACCTTCCTAATAAGGGAGTTTACCAACAGGGCCACTCCCTCCATGATCATGACCAATACAATCAGGTTCATCACCATCTAACAGGATACAAGAGATATGCAATGCACTATTAGCAGTAGGTCTACCATCTAAAAGAAGAGAACCATCTAAAATCTGCCAACATGATGGGAATAGTGAAGACTGGAATAGTGACAGTGGAATCTTGTGAACTGAGCTCAATGTTTTCCATTTGTAAGAATGGAAAGTTATGCTGATCGTATTGGTAAACCAGGTTATTGCCAGCCAGGACCCAATGCCATGCCTACACCACGGCCCTAGTTCTTGACTGAAGCTAATCTAAGATATTATTATGTCATAAATAAAAATAATGATGGCTTTTATGTATACAGTAGATGGCAGAGGGGTACACATAAACACTTATTTTATGAACATTGCAATCCAGACCAATACTGTTAGAGGAAGGGATTCTTGTGAAAATGGAGAAGTGCCTGTGACCTGCAACTATGATCCTGACCTTGATCGCAATTTAGGTGAAGTCCCATTAGGTGATCATTGTGTGCAAGTTTCACTAAAAATCTGACCAGTACTCTGGGAGAAGTAGCAATTTTTTGGAAGTGCAGATGGACGGATGGACACCTTGCTGAATCGTATGGCTGAATCACACAGACATGGATACTTGCTCAATAGTGATAACCTAAAACTAAAATAATACTAGAATTTCAGTCACCAAAACTGGTGCGCAAACGTCTATGATAGGTTGTTAATACAATTAACCATCCAGTAATACATGTTATTTATCAGATAATTAGCACCAACAGCACCAACACAATAAACACAGGAGACTCAAATTAACCCTGATGACGCCTTGCAGGCAGCTAGCCAGCACAGCTATCTGCAAGTTCCAGGCCCTCATCGTTCATAACTTAAATATAAATTTGATATAAAGGGAGACATTAGCTGAATAGCCCAAATCTTTTTTACCTGTCTGTAAACATATTTGTTTCTGCTGTAAAGTTAGGAATTTCAACATGGGAATATTGACTCACTTTTGAAATGAGGCTTGAATAGCCATTTGAGGAATTATATTTTGTGGGACAGGCCCATTGGTGTTTACTTGTAATAGTTATCTCATTTGTGCCAGACTGGATTGATGGCCTGTGACACGATCCTGGCTATGAGTTGTTGCTTCACCCCTCTGTATGTATTCTCCTCAGAACCTCAATTTGCCAAAGAACATGAACTCTTCACCAGCATCAATTCCACGAGGGCCAGGCTCAACCTAGCAGGCTGGAATAATGGTGGCTGTCCAATCACTTCCTTTATATTGGAGTACCGAGCAGTAGACTCAGCCACCTGGACAACAGCCCAACGCACATCGCTGACAAAGAGCTACATCCTGTACGACTTGCAGGAGGGAACCTGGTACGAATTGCAGATGAAGGTCACCAACAGTGCCGGCTCAGCAGAAAAGAGGATCACCTTTGCTACTCTAAATGCTGACGGAAGTGAGTTTGGATTTAAAGAGAGAGTCTGCATGTTACAGTGTATCTTTGGATCAGAATAAAATACAAACATCAGTCTAAACTCACAGACTTCTTAAGAATTTATCAAAATACAGTAATTCTGAAAATAGGAAAAACAGATGTAAATTATGTTGTTGGCATGGCAGAGAGCAGTTTAAGCTCTGTTTGAAAATGTTTAGCTGTAACATCAGCACACAATCACAAGACCAGTCTGAGCCCAAGGCTAGAATAACAATTTACAGTTACTGCAGTTAACAGTAATAATGATAGCAATAGTTTAGAGCAGTACTTTATTAAGAGCTAAGCTTTCATTGCTTCTTAAGGTGTCAGACTTGAGAGGCCTGCTCAGGCTTCCATTAACAACACTGGTGCCGTTTACTGTTTGCAAGGGAGGGTCAGTGTTGCATGTAGCGTTAAGTGCTGTTCTGCACTTCTGTCTACAGTAGAGTGTGTGTTTTCAGATGGTCTGTCCCACTGTTTTATGAGCCTTTGAACAAGGCTCAGCAAGAGAATGAGGATGGTCTTCTGATTCTCCATGGGCAATTGTGTAGCTCTTTTTGCTTTGAGCCACAGGTTGTGTCAGTCATACACCAAGGAAGTCTATAATCTGTGAAGAAGGATAGGAACTGGAAGCGCTCTGTGCTCTCCAGAGTTTTAATTCATTTTTTTTGAAGAGTTTTGTTGAGATATGTAAGCTGCCTGTCAGGATGCTAAGTGTGCATGCTTGCATGCATGTATATGTCCATGTGTGGATGCTATTGTCAGTTTTATAATGGGTCTATAACTTAACTCAGCTGCTGAGATTCAGTTCTGGAGACTGACACCGCATATCCACTCTCAAGCAAAGCCAATTCCCCCACCTCAGTCAACTAAAGGCTTTTGTTTTATGAACGGAGAGAAAAATATATTTTAATCATTAAACTGAGACAGAAAAATGAAGAAATCCATTGTCTGAAACAGACTTAGTGCATTGTTTACATTGTGTTAATACGGTAATATGTTACCAAAATGTCTCTAGCCTGAGTGCTAGCACCAAAATGTTGTGAAATGTATTTTTCCTATTATGGATATATAGAGCTTTGAGAGTGCTGATGGAGAAGTATAGAGAAGGTCAGAAGGAGTTGCAGTGTATCCTTGTGCATCTAGTGAAATCATATGATAGGGTGCCATGAGCAGAACTGTGGTATTGTATGAAGAAGTCAAAAGTGGCAAAGAAGTACGTGAGGATGGTGCAGGATGTGTATTAGGACAATGAGACAGCAGTGAGGTGTGCGGTGGGAGCAACAGATTGGTTCAAGGTGAGGGGTGTGATTACATTAGGGATCAGCTCTGAGTCCCTGCTTGTTTACAGTAGTGATGGACAGGCTGACAGATGAAGTCGGGTAGAAGTCTCTGTGGACTGTGATGTTAACATATGACACTGTGTAGAGTAGGGAGCAGGTGGAAGAGAGCCTGGAGAGCCTGGAGAGGTGGAGTTATGCGCTAGAGAGAAGAGAAATGAAAGTCAGTTGACAGAATACGTGTGTGAATGAGAGGGAGGCAAGTGGAATGGTGAAAATGCAAAAAGTAGAGGTAGTGAGAGTGGATGAATTTAAATACCTGGAGTCAACCAAAGCAATCGACAGAGCAGAAGAGAGGTTAAGAAGAAAGTGCAGACAAGATGTAGTGGGGGGAGGCAAGTTTCAAGGCTACTTTGTGACAGAAGGATAGCAGCAAAAAGGAAAAGGAAGGTTTGCAAGATGGCATTGAGACCTGATATGATGTGCGGTTTGAAGACAGAGGCACTGAATAAAAGATCGGAGGAAACAGAGGTGGCAGAATTGAGGATGTTGAGATTTTCATTCAGATGGACAGGATTAGAAATGAGTACATCAGAGGGACAGCGCAAGTTAAGCAGTTTGGAGACAAAGTCAGAGAGGCAAGGTTGAGATGGTTTGGACATGTACAGAGGAGAAACAGCGGATATATTGGACAAAGGATGTTGAAGAAGGAGCTGTCAGGCAGGAGGAGAAGAGGAAGACCACGGAGAAGGTTTGTGGATATAGTAAAAAAGGACATGCAGAGGGTTGGTGTGACAGAAGGGTGCATGATGCAAGGGATAGGGTGAGATGGAGGCAGATGATCTGCTGTGGCAAACCCTAACGGGAGCAGTCAAAAGAAGAAGAAGAGATCCCTTTCTTGCTAACCACACTATCATCAAACAGTATGATTAGGATGAGTGGGTGTCACCTCCCAGCTATTTCTTTATTGGTTTTTGGTGTGTCTTGTTTGTGGAGCTTATTTGTTCTCCTTGTGTGTGTTTCAGTGTTCTCTTGCATTTCCAAATCCAGTTCACCTAAATCCAGATGGCGATGAGTCTGATCATAATATTGATTGGATGGATGGCAAGAAATACTAATATTATAAAGGATAAAGAACCTAGAGTATATTACTCTTAACTCCAGGTATTTTTAGCTTTTGAGAACTGCCAATAAAAAGCATGCACATGGGAAAGCAGGAATGACCAACTGATACCATCCCTGCAACCTATGACCATTTGCTTGTGTTGATTATTATTTGTTACTCCATAAAATGTGCAAAGAAAAAAACATGAAATGTGATTTGGTATAAACCTTTTCACATAACAAAAATTGAAAAAAAAATGAAGAAAACAGGAGGTTCCGTCTAATAGACTGAACGGAGGTTGCAACATTCCAGATTAGGATTCAGAACAAATGATTTGAAAATGTCAAAATCTGTCCTTTTTTTCCTTCAAGGTACCATCCCTCCTCTGCTGAAAACAGGAGATCCCATCTCAGACAACATGTCAGGCAGCGGAGGTCTCAAGATGGTGGTGACTATCACCTCCGTTCTTGTGGTAGCTGTGCTCGTTTTTATTATGCTTATGGTGCTAAAGAGGAGAAGGAGGGAGCAGCGGCTCAAAAGACTCAGAGGTGGGTTGTAGATTAAATTATGTTGTTATTATATTTTGTATAAGGTTTATTTAGTCCCTAAGCACATTTGCATTCTGTTTACAGAGGATGAAACATAAATCCAGTATATAAATCTAACATGTCTCTGTGCAAACATGATCTCCAGTACACTCATAAGCACTCAGATAGCAGACACATATTCAAAGTGCCATGTAATTAATGTAAACTTACTGTGATAAATATAAAACTTTAGAGTTTGTTCAACTTTAGTACTTTGTGCATAGCACCTCTCTGTAAGAGGTACTGTCAGTGACTGTAGACTCTTTTCACTGCTGTGGCTTATCAACTACGATAGTACTATTATAGTATATTAACTACCTCTTTGCTGACTTCACAGATGCCAAAAGCCTGGCAGAAATGCTGATGAGGTATGTATTCTTAATTTTAATTCATGCACAAAGCTTTCCTTTAAGCAGGGAACATAAATCACCGTGTAACCCAGAGTTACAGTGCCCATCAGTAAAAATCACATATATTGCATTCAGGCAGTCCCTCCTGCCTTCTTACAGCTACTTATCAACTTAAATTAAATTGAATTAACATTTCTGCGATACAATGCAAAATCACAGCTGAGAAGTAGGGATTTTTTTCTCATTAATCTCCTCAGTAAGAACACTCGGACCCCTGACACAGTGAACAAGCAGCAGCAAACATTGAGAATGCACATCGACATCCCCAGAGCACAGCTCCTCATCGAGGAAAGAGACACCATGGAGACAATCGGTAACACACTCAAACTGAGACTTTTGCTTATTAGTATATATGTGCAATACTTATACTCGTTCTCTCTCTTTTCTAGATGACAGGTCTACAGTGCTGTTGACAGACAATGACTTTGGAGAGACCAATAAACAGAAGTCCTCCACAGTGACCCACACAGTTCACTACCAGTCTCTGTCCCAGGCCACTGGACCACTGGTGGACGTGTCCGATGCTAGGCCTGGAACCAGTGAGTCCCACCACCGTCAGTGCTCAACATTTATTTCCTTTACAAGTACTACTACTACTACTAATAATAATGCTGCAAGTGATGTGTTACTAACATTAACATACTATTGAAGAACTGTCTTGTGGCTAAAGCAGTGACTGTTTTATTTGATTGTTCTGCAGCTATGTCTTACACTGCTGTGTTACTAGAGAAATTTGTCCTACACCATAAAACACAGTTTTAAGCCACCTTTGAGCAGAGAGATTACAGACACAGTAGCCATGCTGCTAAGCAGCAGCTGGGCTTCTGGTGTTTGAGTGCCACTGAAGCAGAACTGATGAGGAGCTATGATCTCCCTGCCTTTTCTTGACATATTCCCCTCTGACTGCTGTGCTCCAACTGGCCAGTTGGGCCTGAGTGCACACACAGACTTCATCACGCACACTTAGTGGTGGACCGAAATGTCTTTGTGCAGCTGTAGACAGATTCACATAACACTATTAGTTTGAACTGAGTCACACAGTTCAACGTGTCCTTATTAAATGTCATAAACTTCAAATGATTCAAATGAAAAATCCATTTTATGACTGCAAAAAATATCAGTTTAGTAATCTGACAAATATCAGAAAAAAATCTTAATTTTTCATTATCGTGCTTGATAACTACATACCTTAAGACATGAAATGCACAGAATAGCAGCAAATCTGTGCTCATATACAATTGCATATATGGGCGCAAGCACAACTTTCATCACAGTCAAGCACACATGCATTTACAAACAGTCACAGGACTGGTTCATTTAACTTGACCAGTGGGGCATGAACCCAGATTGCTGACTATGCCCATTTTTCCTCTGTGCTGTTGGCCAAACACTTAAGTCATTTCATCCTTCCATCCACACAGATAAAATTACAACCTCACCTACTGCAGTTGCCAGCACTATTCTTCTTTGCACAGATCCAATCCAGACCTTTTTTAAAATGCCTTGTTCCTGAATCTGCCCAGCAGAGCAGCAGTCTATCTGGGTCAGGGTGAATATGTCACATACATTCTGTTAGTATGTCTGTATGGAGCACAGACAGAGAAGGTAAATAGTAGATTTATACCCAAACCCGACAGGGAACATATACATTTCCCTTTAAATTCTGGCTAGTGTCCTTGTAGTTTTCTCATTGTACGCACATAGACAGCTGTTAGATTTTAGCAGTTTCAACCTTTATGACTGTATGAATCATCCTAAAATATTTAAACATCTCTGCCATCCTCCAACTGGCTGTTGGAGGCAAAAGTGACCCTATGTACTTAATTTTCTTTTCGTCTCTGTACAGTGTTGAAAACTATGTTATTGACAGAAATCTGAAATAAAGTACCCTTTTAGAGACAAAAAATTTTAGGATAGGAGTTTGAAAGGCGAATTTGAAAGAATACAGTTTGCATCACAGGTATGCATTTACCCTATCAGTAAAACTAAAGTATGCTATATTTTATTTAATAAAGAGGAAGGAAGTTCAGGTAGTAATATCAGTTTATTAACACAGTTTTAAATGTGCTGTAATCCCAGATCAGAATAGAAATGCTCCATATCTCAAATTTACAATTTGTCATGAATCAACTGACAGTTGAATCCAAACAAAATGATTATGATTATGACTATTAATGAGTTCATATTGTGTCAGAGGACTTCAGCAGATTGAAAATGATTACCTCTGTTTACTAAAAGTTTGGTCCCCTCTGTCCTTACTAGATCCCACTGCCAGACGCACTGCCAAAGCTGGTCCTGCCGCAGCACGGAGCCGATATGCCAGCCAGTGGACTCTCAACCGGCCGCACCCCACCAGCTCCTCACACACATTGACTACTGACTGGAGACTCCCCACACCTCGTGCCACTGGATCTGTGGACAAAGAGAGTGACAGCTACAGTGTCAGCCCCTCACAGGACACAGGTAGAGTAGCGCTATCTAGACACAACATGGACTCACAACATGGACAGCACTTTGTATAATTTAGAGTTTAAAGTTGACGCAGGTGACAGAAATCATGTTGTTATAGTGAGATGTTCAAGTGTGAAGAGTCAGCATGACTATTGTGTTGACCTTTCTCTGCAATCCAAAATATTTTGGCTTTAGTTTTTTAATTCCAAACTGCAGTTTTAGGGCGTACTCTTGGCCGAGGTTTCCAGGTTATGAATCCAACTTAAACCCACACAACTGACCTTTGTTTCTCCCATGCTTTTTATCTTTCACTGTACAAATAAAATAGATTGATCAAAAAACTACAGCAAAATTCCACATACGTTTTAAAGTGCAGTGCTTCATAATGCAATATTCGTTACAAAAATTAAATATGGGTTATGTGACGTGTAACTTGTGACCATCAGATCGTGCACGGAGCAGCATGGTATCAACGGAGAGTGCATCCTCCACCTATGAGGAGCTGGCCAGAGCCTACGAACATGCCAAAATGGAAGAGCAGCTCCGCCATGCCAAGTTCACCATCACCGAGTGCTTCATCTCTGATACCTCATCTGAACAGATGACTGCAGGGACCAACGACTACACTGACAGCCTGACCTCTAGCACACCATCTGAGTCAGGCATCTGCCGCTTTACAGCTTCTCCGCCCAAACCTCAGGATGTCAGCAGGGTCATGAACATGGCCGTGCCCAAGGCACACAGACCTGGTAAGGATGTGGAATTTGGCACACCAAGCATACACACGACTCATTGTGTGTATTTTTTCATCCTGGCAGTATACTGTAAATTTAAATTTATAGACTAGCTTTTACATTCATCTTCTTCAGCAAAACAGTTTAAGATCCCTTCAGAGTAAACAAGTGGTTCTGAGTGAACCCGATAATGTGGGTAAAGTATAACCACAAGGATCTGCATCACACGCTTTAGAGCTGACTGGGTTATTCACATAAACATATTAACACCTGTTGTTGAGGTTTGATTAGTTTTATCTGCTCCTCTCTCACCTGTGTTGTTTGATCAGGGAACAGATGGGAAAAGAATAAAATGTGAGATATGTCTTTGCCAACAGTAATGTCTTTGGGATATAACCTACTTTTTCAGCAATAATTTTGCCTGCTACTGTAGCTACTGGTGCAGTTTTAGATGGTGGGTCTGATTAGCCAACTCATGACTGATTTGGTAAATGTATGTTTAACATTTTCTGTTTTAATGAATTTATTTTTTATATATGCTACTCAAAAATGTTGTTGGTGTGCTTTTGGAATATAGTAAAACATTTGGAAAATTTAATGTGGCGACATACAGGAGGATAAGATCATCTTTTTTAGTAATCTAAGCAATCACTGAGAGGCTTTTCTTTTAAATCACATTGTTATCTATTGGTAGAACAACTCTTAGTTTGGTCTCACAGTTTTAAGCAGTACTTGTTAATTATTAGGAATTGTATGATACTGCGTTATCCATTTAATAGTTGTCTGTGGAAGCCCATCAGTTAACTTTTACGGCCAACTTCTCTTTTAATTCAGTTATGATCAGGTTTCTATCCTGTATCCCCTTTTCTTTACCCTGCAACTACATGTAGTGTCTCATTAAACCAGTACAGAGTGCCTGAAAAGGGGTTTGTTTTTTACAGGCCTCCTAGGGGAGTAACTCCTTGGTTTAAGAAGCAGCTTGAAGATCCTTAACAAAGTAACAACAAGAATTCTAAAATGTAGTTTCCTCTGGACAACCCCTGAGATGTACTTCACTTTTAGAAAACAACTTTTTTGGTGTGTGTGTGTGTGTGTGTGTGTGTGTGTGTGTGTGTGTGTGTGTGTGTGTGTGTGTGTGTGTGTGTGTGTGTGTGTGTGTGTGTGTGTGTGTGTGTGTGTGTGTGTGTTTTAAATATTTTTTTTAAATGCATTCAGACTCTGACTCTAAAGTCTTTCATTACTTCTGGAGTTTAAGGAAGCCTGCTGTGCTGTACTCTCTCCTCTCAGGTTGTACTCTTACCTTACATGACCCTCTGCTCCTCCTGGCAACACTGCAGATCAATTACAAGGTCTGGCAGACCTGCTGTGGACTGCTGACCACACACAAGCACAGACGTTCAAAAAGACAGACACCCTTCTCCCTGACACATGTACACAGCTCGTCTATCATCACTTTTGATCTCAGGTTATAGTGTCTCTAGGGCCATTGATAATTAGCTACGTTGGAGGTGTTCAGAAATTTAGGCCTGATTGTTTGCTCAACTATACACTGGCCCAGAATCGTCAGTTTCACTAGACAAGAGTTAAGGTCTCTTAAATTTCAGACCTCATTAGGTTTTGAATGTTTATGTATGGGACAGAAGACTCAAATCACCATTTTAGCAGGGAGAGAGGGCAACTGAAGGCTATCTGTCCACCTAATCTTAGGCTATTGTCACTCAGCACAAAACAACTCTTTACCGCCACATGGAGACATGTCAGTGTAATACCAGACTATTAGTCTTTTCAGGCTGATGCAGCAGTGCTGAGTGCTAGGTCCTTGGTGTCATTTACATGGGCCATGCATTGCAGTCTGTGTTGTCTCTATAGATTTCTGATAGTTTGTCTACAAAATATGATAAGATTTTTTTTACATTGAACAGAACATTAAATGCACTCATAAGGAAAGTGTTGTTTGAGGAGGAACACTTTTATGTTTCCTTATACTTGGGATACGTAGTAGCTTTTTTTCCTGCTATGTAAACGCCACATAATTTGCTCCCTTTGCTGTTAATGGACTGTAAAATAAGAATATGGGTTTCTGGAACATACACAATTAACAAAGACTTCCCAAAGCTGTAATTTTTAGTAAGTTCTCATATACAGTACAGTGAGAGAGAGTACATTTTACCTGCATTGCAACCCCATTGCTAAAAAAGGCTAGGGTGCTGTATCAAATGTAAATAAAAACACAATGCAATGCAAATCAAATAAACCAATATTTAATTCACAAAAGAACATAGAAAACATATTAAATGCTAAAAGTGAGCCATTTTACTATTTCATGAAAAATATTAGCTCATCTTGAATTTGATGACAGCAACATGTCTCAAAAAAGTTGGGACAGGGCCATGTTTACTACTGTGTAGCATCTCCTCTTCTTTTAACAACAGTCTGTAAACATCTGGGAACTGAGGAGGACCAGCTGCTGGACCTTTGGGTGAGGAATGTTGTCCCATTCTTGTCTGATATAGCACTAAAGACATCTGCATTTGAAGGGGAGCATAATGTATGCTGCCTTTCCAGATGTGAAAGTTGCCGATACCCAGTTTGCGCTAATGCAAGCTTTAGTGCATAGTGATGCAAGCTTTTGAACTGAGTGCTGATAACAAGCCAGATGGTCCCTCTTTTAGTCCTGAGGACACAGCTTTCACAGTTTCCAAAAAGAATTTCAAATGTTGATTTTTCTGACCACAGAACAGTTTTCCACTTTGCCTCATTATATTCATGCATGGCTTCCTCTTTACATGATAGAGTTTAAACCTGCATTTGTTGATGGCACGGTGAACTACGTTCACAGACAGTGATTTCCGGAAGTGTTCCTGAGCCCAAGCGATGATTTCAATGACAGAATCATGCCTGTTTGCTGTCCGAGGGCCTGAAGATCACCAGCATCCACTATTGATTTTCTGACCTGTCCCTTGCTCACAGAGATGTCTTCTGATTCTTGAAATCATTACTTTAAATGATGGAATATTCAAAGTCTTTGCAATCCTATATTGAAGAACATTATATGGAAATTGCTTCACACTTTTTAAATGCAGTTTCTCACCGATTGCAGAACCTCTGTCCATCTTTACTTCTGAGAGACTCTGCCTCTTTAAGGTGCTCCTTTTATACACAATCTCATTACTGGCGTGTTAGTTCATTAACTAACTTAATCAACCTAATTAGTTGCCAAGTGTTCCTCCAGTGTCCCTGTAGTGTAGTGGTTTTCACATTCGCCTTACAAGCGAAAGGTCCTTGGTTTAATTCCAGGTGGGGGCACAAGTCCCTTTCACCATGAAGAATTGTGTCACAAAGGGCATCTGGCATAAAACCTCTGCCAAATTACCAGTGCAGTTTAACCTGCTGTGGAAACCCCTTGGGGAAAATACCAGGGAACAGCTGAAGGTACATCTAGTTGCAACATGTTCCTCCAGCTGTTTTTTTAGTACTACTTACTTTCCAACCTTTTGTTGCCCTTGTCTCAACTTTTTTTAGTTTAGTTTCATGTCTCACTTTCAGCATTTGATGTTTTCTGTGTTTTTTGTGAATTAAATATTCTTTTAGAAGATTTGCAAATTATTGCACTGTTTTTTTAATTTATGTTTTATGCAGTATCCCAACCTTTTTGGAACTGGGGGTTGTATTTTAATCACAGGATCTTTAGATTTTAAAGTAGTGCTGAGCTTGTACAAGGTTACCTTTCCAGGAATTTAGAACCTGACCTATCTGATTTATTGTTATCACAGCAAAAGTGAGCTTGAAAACTGGTGCTGGTTGATAGGCCCAGTTCATCATTTATGGTGACTGCCATGCTAAAATATTACTTCTGTAGGTCTTTAAAAAGATATTTTGACGCTATATCATGCACTTGCAGTCCTTGTAAAACATGGAACTGAGGGTTGAAGGCACAGACATATATTTATTGCATGGATATGACAGTAGCATTGATCTTACTGGCAAACTCTTAGAAAGAGAGTGATGTTCCCAAAAAGTCAGACAGTTCATTAAAAATTCTCCACACTTGTAAATTTTAAGTAGGGTTTATTATAGTGCTGAAACCCACACTGCGGAGGCCATTTACCCTGGCAGTGAATAAATTACCTGGCTTCAACCCCATGTTTGTCTCTATTACATCTTAGTGACCTGAGCTCACGTCACCTGTCCATAGTGAAGGTCAATGGCAGAGGTACAGCTTCTCCTCTCGTGTCTCCAGCATCACCTGAGACATTATGAGAGTAAAGAGTTCATTTTTCCTCATAAGAGCAAATCCACTGAGCATGTGTGCCACTGCAATGTTTTCCTCAGGATCCACCGGGCCACAAGCACTTGACATCTCATGTTTTGTTTCTGTGTGTGTGTGTGTGTGGGGGGTGTGTGTGTGTGTGTGTGTGTGTGT
>VUQH01068222.1:0-10143 GCA_015106775.1 Etroplus canarensis
CGGGTAAATGGTGAGGGTTGCGTCAGGAAGGGCATCCAGGGTAAAAACTTTGCTAAATCAAATATGCGGATTCATAAATGATCCGCTGTGGCGACCCCTAATGGGAGCAGCCGAAAGAAGTAATAGAAGAAGAAGAACACCTTTAAACGTTACAGAGGCTCTGCCTGGATGATCTCCAGGGGGCAGCAATGACACAGTTAATCAGAGAAACATGCAGACAGATGGTGGTTAGTTGTGAAACAAATTTCATTCTCAAAAGCAGTTTGATAAGTTTTCAGTTGCAGGCTGACAAATCAATTTAAATGGAATTTGCTGCAACATAATAATTTTTTAAAAATATATAATTTTAAACTGAAGCCATCTGCAGCCCATGTCAGATACCACCAACTTTATGTAGTTTGTAGCGAGTGTTGATTCTGGAGTCTGCTGGGGCCCTTGGTAAAAATTCACAGGGGGGCCCTTTAACCAGTGTTTGCCATTATTTTATCAATAATCTGCAGAGACGGAAAAAGTACACACCTTGACTCAAGTAGAAGTACAGATACTTGTGTTTAAAAAGAGTCTGGTGAAAGATGAAGTACTGAATCAGCTTCTTTACTCAAGTAAAAGTGAAAAAGTAGAGGCTCTGTAATGTACTTAAGTATAAAAGTAAAAAGCAGCTCTTTGAAGTATATTTCTTCCAGCTGGTTTTGTACAAAGGTTACTGAATCTCATGTTGTTGTTCATGTATTATAATATTATTATATTATAATAATAAGGGATTTTATGTCAACTTCCATTAGGATATTTAATGAATGTTCTCACTTGAAAAATATATGTAGAGCAGAGAAAATCAACAGACTAGCTGTATTTGGTGTTGCCTACATTACAGACTGGTGACTTTGCCTCCACACTCAAACAGAAAAATGAAAATAGAGCTATAAATGTTGCAAAATATCTTTTTTTCTGCCTTTTTTATTTCTATGTCCTTTACATCAAAATAAGCACTGATGATTGATAATACTGCCTTTTATGCATTACTGTGATTGTGTGATGAAATATCTTTAAATTGAGAGTAAGACGAACTATATGGACGTGTTTTTTGATAGGTTATTAGGAACAAGCTTTACTGGGCCGGCCCACGTAAGATGAAGTTGGACTGTAGGTGACCAGTGACTGAGTTTGACATCCCTGCACTGGACTGCTCTGATAGATAAGTAATGTTAAGAAGAAGTACTTTATTAACCCCTTTATATGGGGAAATTTACATTCACAAAGATACTCTTATGATGTTACACACTTTTTACATGCAGGAGGCCAGTGAGCATGAGTGAAGTGAATAAACCGCTCATCAGGCCCCAGGTGCCTTGTTCAAGGGATCCTCAGCAGTGCTCAGGGGAGAAGAGGGTGTGAGTCAACACCTCTGTGGCCTCCAATCCACAGGTCCAGAACAAGCCCCCCCCAGGTCCAGGTGGGTCTTGAACCAGTGGCCCTCAGCAGCCCTCAGGTTTCCAGTCAAGTCTCCCAACAGGCTGAACCGCTGAAGCCAACAGAAACAAAACACTGTGATGCTACTGGAACTTACATTACTCAAGTGTCTCTCCTCTACGAAGGAGCAGCATTTAGTTATTGAGCGTTATATTTATTAGTTATTACCTGCTCTGTCAAAAAGCATTTAGAAAGTTTGGATAAATAGATACTTTAATGATTCCTTCCAGGAAATGAACCTGTTACAGCAGCTGAACATCACACATCATGGATCCTATGGAACACTGACATTCAGTTTTGGTATTAAAAAAAAACTTGGCATTGAAGAAAAAGTGGCAACGACACTGAAACAAGTATTGTTATTGTAAAATGTTGAACTGAAAAATAAAATATGGACAGCAAAAAACAATATTTTTGTGGATATTTTTTGTATTATGGCATGTTTTTAATGCCAATCTTCAGATTTTTTCAGTTTCAACTTACTGGCAGCGTAGGAGAGAGTAGGGCGCCCTCTGTTGGCTACCACCATTATTGTCATAGACTGACAGACCAACGGATGCCAGTTCACCTGGAACTCCCAAACCGTCAGTGAGTCTGTTTGTAGTTTTTCACACAGAACCTTATAGCATTAAAAGCTAAAGCGATTTTAACGCCACAAGGTGCTGACAGGATGGACAGGATTAGAAATGAGTCCATCAGAGGGACGGCTCAGGCTGGGCAGTTTGTGGATGAAGTTAAAGAGGCAAGACTGAGATGGTCTGGACATGTGCAGAGGAGGGATAGTGGACATATTGGACAAAGACTGAAAAAGAGGATGCGAGGGATAGGATGAGATTGAATTAAAGCATGCTTTATTTATCCCAAAGGAAAATTATCAGCAGTGGGGAAAAAACTGATACAGTATCGTATTGGCATATTTTGTGTGCCGATATTGTATTGATACTGGGACACAGAATATTGACATCCTGTTCTAAAAGTTGCAAACTAAGTACTATAATAATCAAATCAACAGTTTTTCAGTCCACCTACGTAATCTTACGTACATTCTCAGATTCTTCAGTTGCTGAAGAGGCTGGTCAGCTGTACTGTTCAAAATACACGGGATGTTCGGTATATATTTTCTCACACACAACCTCGTGGCGTTAAAAACACTTTAGCTTTTAATGCTACAAGGCTCTATGTGAAAAATACAGACAGAGAGAAACAGTCAGTGCCAAGTTTTTTTTTTTTCTAATACCAAAACTTAATGTCGGCGTTCTGGATCCATATTGATCTGCATTAACCTACAACCACACAGGAGATTAAAAAACACTCCAGTAATACTTAAAACATCCAAAATTAGAATGAAAAGTCTTTACTGTTGTAAAAGTAAAAGAAAAATTGCAGAGCAGACACACCTGCTTCTGCAGGAACAACAGAGATTTGCACTGAAACTTAATAACCATGGCTACAAAAAAAGAAATATTTATATACACATGTTACAATGTGCATGTATACACACACACACCCATATGTACGTGAGTATGTACACACATCTATACATATTCATTTGTATTTTGCATATACATATATAAATATACAGTACTGGAAATCAGAGCTACAGGATTTCTAGATGTAATAAAAAGAGAACCGGCGTATTGTACTGTTAATTATTGCATGATATGGACAGATATTGCACTTGGCTGAGTTAATTTGGGGGGGGGTCTGGTTTAGAGTCTTTACTGCTGTGGGAAAGAAGCTGTCCCTGAGCCTGTTTGTTCTTGATCTGATTGACCTGTAGCGCCTGTCAGAGGGCAACAGGTGAACTGCACAGAGCTGTGCGCCATCAGAACCAGAAACATGCGAACCAAAACCAGCCTGTAATTTCACCATCAGCGGCTCTGCAGCTTCCTCACTGAGACCTTCCCTGGCAATATCTTGACTGGGGCTTCATCCTCAGTTAGAAGGACTGGAACCAGCCTGTCAGCGAAAGTGTGTGTGAAGGTGTGTACGTGTGTGTTTGTGTCGAGGTCACAGAGTGACAGCTTCCCCTCGTTTCCAGTCCAGCTTCACTCGGATCCTTTGGAGCTTCTTCTGAGCTCAGTGGGGAAATCTGATGGTGACCACGCTAAGTATTCCCCTTCACAGAGCCCTGTTTCCCAAACTCTACACTCGAGTAAAACCTTATTCCAGTCAGACTCTGCAAACACACATAAACCAGCTTGTACTCTCTCCAACCCCCACATCCCAGCTCCTCCTTGATGGCTGCTATCTCTCTGCTCAGCGCCTCCATCTTCTCCTTCATCACCCTGCTCTTCTGCTCCTCTTCCTCCCTCAGTGCAGCCAGCCTGGCCTCCTCTTCCTCTCCTAGAAACCGGTGAAGTTTCCTAAACTCTTCCTTAATCTGACCCTCTGTGTGCTGGGCCTGGACCTTTATGTGCTCTGCAGTTTGATCAAAGTCCAGTTTCATTTCTTCACAAACCCTTAATTTTTTTCTTTAAGGGCTCCAGCGTTTCCTGAAGTTCCTTCTTGTGACGTCGTGCAGCTTCCGTGATGGCTCTAAATCTATGGTGGGTGTGTCTTTCTGAGTCTCTGCAGACGAGACACACTGGCTGCTGATGGTCCAGACAGAAGAGCTTCAGTTTCTCAGCGTGTAGGCTGCAGAGAGCCTCTGAAGGTCTCTGATCTCTCTCCTGCAGGAACGACTCACACAGGTTCTTTAAAGCTAGGCTACTAGGCGGATATATCTTTGAAGAGCTTCTCTTGCAAAGTGGACACTCATACGCTTGGCTCTGTCTCCACCAGGTGTCCACGCAGGCTTTGCAGAAGGTGTGGCTACAAAACAGAAGAACGGCATCTGCGAAGATGTCCCGACAGACCGGGCAGCAGAGATCCTCTTCTAGCCTGGATGCCATGGAGTCTCCGAGTGAAGCCGAAGACAGCGGACGGACACGGTGTGAAGCGTCAGCAGCTGGAAGCAGCAGTGCTGGAGTTTCCCTCTTTTCTCTCCTGTGGATGGACTCAGAGGAAGGCGGTCTGCTCTGGAGCTCAGTCTGGTCAGCTGTTTCTTTGCTTGTCTCTGGTGGGTCAGGTTATGGGTGGAGCTTCGTTGCACCACTCCTGGTAACACCGCTGCCTGTTGCCTCAGGTATAACCTGAGTACGTGTCATTGCAGAGGGTCACGTGTCGGCGAGAACGTCACACATTCTAAAGGCTCGTGATGGAAAACTCATTGGACGCTTTCAGTTGGCTGAGCTCAGTGACCTCTGACTGTTTTATCTAGATTAAAAAATCCATTATTACATTCCTTTAGCTTAGACAGCTGCAGGCTGTAGTATAATGACAAACCCACACACAGTGCCGGACCAGGATCCTGTCTGACGAAGCGCCCATGCGACCATTTCCAGTGGTGCTCAAGCACCCCTGAATCTCATCTTGGCGGCCTTAACTCAACTGATGTCAGATTTTGGCAGTACAGGTTCAAATGTCCAGTGCTCGCGATGCCAGGATGTCGGTGTGTGCTCACTCATAGGTATTGGATGCTTCACTGTCAGGTTTGTCATTAATAAATCAAAAACAAATGTGCGGTGCTGGGCGTGAACTTTCCCGGCCTCTGAAGTCGGGCGTGTTAAAAAACAAAAGCTTGAGAACCACTGAATGTTACGATGTTACTGAAAGTTAGTCGGATGGTCGACAGCACACCAGCTCAACAACAGGGACTAGAAAAGCACTCAGAGAGCGCGGACGTACGCCAAGCGGTGACGCTGTGACGTCACGCTTTCTTTTGCGCATGCGTGTCACTTCAGGGCCGGACACCCTTCACCCTGGAGTCTGATGGGTCTGAGACCTGTCACCTGGTGTGTGATTATTCTGCCATCGATTGCACTACTTTTTGTCTCGGCCAGGACGCAGTTGCAAATAAGGGTTTTAATCTCAGGAGTCGCGTCGTCCTGGTTACATTAAGGTAAAAATAAAGAATGAAGGTATTTTAAAAAGGAGGAAGTGAAACCGTGTGACTGACCAGAGACCGGCGAGGGCCAGAAAAAAAAAGGGAAATGAGAGTCTGTGATTGGCTGTGATGACAAAGCTCCCGGTTTCTCACTTCACTAAAAGATGATCGAGCAGAAACAATATTTGATGCTTTATTAATAAACACTGGAGAGAAATGATTAAGAGATTTCTTTTGTGTAATTCCGTGACAGGAAGCAAAGTTTTTATTTTTAGAAGCCTGGTGAGCAGCTGGAAGTTCTTCTGGTTACATCAGTGCATTAAAATTAAAGGCTTCTGTTTGACTAAAATGACTAAGATTTGATTCAAATCAAATCAAACTTATTATTTTACACCGCTAAGGTCCACAGAACAATCCAAATAATGACAAAGAAAAAAAGGTAAATAAAAATGAATAAAATGAAAAATAAAAATACAATAAAACATTCCATAATGACCAGACATTCACACAGACGGGAACACCAGGAGTTCCACATCCTCTCAGGATTGAAGAACAGTAACTGCAATAAAACTGTTCAGAGCTTTATGTGACCTAAAGTTAAGGTTTCAACACCTTTACAAGAACCGGGCAGCTTCTCGGGGCTTTAAGCAGAAACTTCACTGTCAGAGTGGACGCTCTCTCCACCACGTGTCCGGACAGGTCCCGCAGAAGGCGTGGCCACACGACAGAAGAACAGGATCTGTGAAGATGTCCCGACAGGCCGCACAGCAGAGATCCTCGTCTAACCTGGAAGCCATTGGGCGTCTGAGTGGAGCTGAAAGCAGCAGACAGACAGTGCGGTCGGTCCTGGCGTCCCTCCGTCCTCTCCAGCCTCCACTCAAACTTCCTTTCAGTGTTTCTGGTTGAACTCACGGTCGGCTGGAGTTTCCCCTCTTTTCTCTCCTGTGGACTCCCTCAGAGGAAGGTGGTCTGCTCTGGAGCTCAGTCTGATCAACGCTCTGTTTCTCTTTAATGAGGAAGAACAAACTGTGGGTGGAGCTTTGTCACTTCCCTCCTGGTGACACCACGGCCCAGCTCAGACGTCAAACCTGCCATCGGCCTTAAAGCTGTGGAACAGGTTTTCCTTCTGTGTCGTCACAGAAAGTCGCTCATTCTAAAGGTTCTTTATAGTGACTCCCACACCTCATTGGACCGTTGCTTGCTGCTGTTTTGACCCAACCGTTAACTGACCCCGGGCTCAGTGACCTCTGTTTTAGCTTGATAAAAAATCAATTTAGCTTAGACAGCTGTAAACCCTTTATAGTGAAACACACGCAGTGCTGGATCCTGTCTGACGAAGCGCCCATGCTGATAGGACCAGCAGTAGCCCCCTCCTAAACCGTCACTGCATATTCTGCCTTGCAGCTGCCCCCTGGTGTCCTCCCCAAGGGATCGCCACAGCAGATTAAGCCCCGTCTGTAATCTGACAGAGGTTTTACCCCGGATGCCCTTCCTGATGCAACCCTCCACGGTGAGCGAGGCTTGTGTTGGCTGATTCAGTGGCAGCTTTGTTATTAATAAATGGGACTTGAGCTGCTGGCATTACTCACAGCTGACGGGACACAGAGGTTATTTCCCTGCAGATTTAAAAAAACACACAATACCTGAAAATTTAGCTAGCAACAGTGCAGCATGTTCTCATCATGCGGGGTCACTGCTGTGACCTTTGTTCTGTAAATAGCAGGGGTGATTCTAGGATGGGCCTTAAAGGGGGCTCAGCCCCCAGTCACAATATCATGCATACAATGCCTTGCAATTAACATATCCAAACTGTGGCACAGGCCCCACTGGTGGGTCGCAGAGCTGCTGCATGTGGAGAAATATTAGATGAAATTAAGATGAACATATTTTTATGTATTTATGTTTAGTAATAAGAAACAATTTGCTGATGCTATTATACTGCTTATCTGCACCTTTATTTAAGTAAAATTAAACATGTGTACAGCTGTGTTGTAAATCCAGAGATGTTGTCTTTATAAATGTGAAATCAAATATCGAAAATATATATAGGGAAATTTTTTCTCCATCTCTCTTTCAACAATGCTTTGTATATTCTTCTGGAGTCTAACTGATTGAGAGAAAGTAGAACACAGTTCTTGAACAATGACATGGTGGCTACGTTTACCTCCTTTCGACATGGAGGGAACATCTGTGATGGTGGTCCAGCTTTCCTTTTGGAACCATTTTTCAACCACAAGTACACAAAAAAACCCTCCAGGTGATGCTGATTCAGTGTCAAAATATTTGCTGGGTAATGGCAACAATGAGAGCCAATCAATGCAAAGGAAGAGGAGTTATCTCACGAGGAAATTCCTCACCATCACAGGCCATACGTTCCAGAAACACAAATAACATTTATAAAGTTAGCTGTTTAGTCAAGAAGGTAAAAATGTAACGATGTACAGTGAGTCGAGACATTTGTACAGTTAAAATCACCACAGGAGGAGTGACTACAGTCATTTATCAGAGAGTGCATAGAGGTGGCATGGTTTTCATTACACAGTGAGATTCTGTAAGATACTATAATGCACGTCAATGAAATATAGAAATGAGTGGGGGAGGGGATATGAATAAATATAATAATCTAGTATTTAGATGTAAATGTGTGAATAAATAAAGTGAATATTAAGACAATATGAACTGGGGGGAGGGGGGTTTGAGGATGAAGATCAATAATCCAATAGCAAAGTAAAAATAGCGCCACAGGGAGGAGCTGTCGAGCTTCCGTGGTGCACTAAAGGAGAAAGGGGATTAAAAACAAAAGATGCAAAAGAAACCTGTTTATCATTAAAGAACTATGAGCAAATGTAGACTCCCAGACAATAAAAATATAAGAAAAACATGTTTTCTGGTTTTGTGTGTCATTTTTTATTCATTCATTTTCACAAGCAGTGACACTTTGTGTGACTTACTTGTTGCCTTGGTCTGAGTTCTTAGTTAGGCTCTGAGAGACACAGCAGGAAGAGCTGAAAGTTCTCTGGGATCAACAACGCCTCTCTGGCCTCCAGTCTACCTCCATACATACGGGTCTGGGATGGGAGCTCAAATGGGCAGGTCTTGAGTTGGCCTACAGGTCCAGGCAGGTCTTGAGCCCACAGCAACCCTCTGGTTCCCGTCAAGCCCCCCCAGCGGACTGACCCACTGCCAGAGGAGGATGTAGGGATTGGGAAAAGATGGAGGCTGACGATCAGCTGTGGTGAACCCTAAAGGGAGCTGCTGAAAGAAGGAGATTTGTCCAAATTTCCTTTAAGGAAGTTCATATTCATGTTTAAAGCAATTCTAAGCAATAGAAATGTTCTATTCTAGCCAAATGTGGACTTTTAATAGAGTGCTGGTAAAGACTGCATGTCTGCAGTTCTCTAGACTATTCAGTTTGTTCAAGTTTTCACTTTTCTACAAGAACATGAAAGATAAAGTTGAAAAGTCTTAAAAATAAACTACAGTGAAGTAAAAATTAATGTAATCTATATTAAATACTTTTTAAAAACTCCACTACATTTCATATTTAATTGTTTTATCAAAGAAAAGTTTCAGTATGAGATGTAATGGAGAAAGAGTATGAAATTTTGACTAAAATTTCTGTGATCCGGTGCGTCATCAGGTCAGAAACAAATAATCAGTCAGCTGTAGCCTCAACAGGTTCACCTACTTTGAATCCTGCTGTAGAATTTCTGGTGGAACTTGCTGTGGAATCTACTGTGGAGTTTCCTGTGGAATGTGCCTGGAGACCTGCTGTGGGTCCTGCTATTCGTGCTCATGCCACTGTTGTTATTTAGAAAGTTGTGGTTTCCTTGAGTTGTTAACCATTTCTGCAACAACACAAAAAACTTTCATCCATTTCTTTTTTATATTTTCGTCAGTTTTGTCAAGATTATGAGTGCAGACACTTAGAACTGCCCATTCGTGTACAGATCCTTTGGGTTTCTAGGGCAACATATAGTTCTGACCGCCAGTCCTTTTTTATGTCCATGTATTTTGTTAAAGATCAATTCATCTTTTGATGTACTGATCTCTTTCAATACATTTCTCCCTCTTCCTAGCTCAGTCTGACAGCATTTCAACCAATCACAGAGTCACCAAAGCTGCCAGACAAATGATACCAAAGAGCACAGAGACTCCAAGAAGGTAAAAAAGAAGCATTAAAGGTCAGTATTCGATCACAGCATCAGGCTTATCAACTGGATAAAACAGAACTAAGTTATTTGGTGTGAAAATACAAGGAAAAGTTTTTTTAGTTCATTAATGATCACAGTTTCCTCAGCTGCAGTGTTGGTTTCATCTTTTCAGGACATTTGCCCCATAAGTTGGGGTAGAAGAGAGAGAGGACTTCTGGAGTAAGTTGGATGAAGTGATAGAGAGTATTCCCAGGGAAGAGAGAGGAAGTGAGGGCAGCAATGAAGAGGATGAAGAGTGGAAAGGCAGTTGGTCCAGATGACATACCTGTGGAGGTATGGAGATGTCTAGGAGAGAGGGCAGTGGACTTTTTAACCAGATTGTTTAACACAATCTTGGAGAATGAGAGAATGCTTGAGGAATGGAGAAGAAGTGCACTGGTACCAATCTTCAAGAATAAGGGTGATGTGCAGAGCTGTAGTAGCTACAGAGGGATCAAGTTGATGAGCCATACCATGAAGATATGGGAGAGGGTTGTTGAAGCCAGACTAAGAAGAGAGGTGACCATCAGCGAGCAGCAGTATGGCTTCATGCCA
>VUQH01068235.1:1976-20073 GCA_015106775.1 Etroplus canarensis
TTGGTTGTTTTGCATTTCTTTGTTGCTGAGTTTACATTGTGCTGAAATTAATAAACGTGCGTTTACTTTTCCCCCCTTTGCAGTGGGTTTAAGCTCATTTGTCTTAACTCATGGTCTGGCTTGTAGTAGACCTTTGAATACAATTTGTGTGTGTGTTTTTTAGTTGTCTTTGTGAATGTTGTCTTACAGCTTTTGTTTTTGTCTCTTTGTGGCCTGTTTGCATCTATTTCTGGCCATTTTCATCTTTTTTTACTTTTTTTGGGGGGGGCGGGTGTATTTTGAGTCCCTTGGGTTCTTAGTAGCTATTTGTTTCATTTTCCAAAGGGAAATACGACTTGAAATGTCTGTCCTAAGGTCCCCCTTTCCCCTTTGGCCATTTGGCTTGTACTTGTTTGGTGCGTTCGTAGTCTAATCCTCCCATGACTTAAACGTTCTCAGTTCCACCACTGGAGTTTGTCGAGGGCAGGACCCACTGTGAACTGTCCACATAGTTGTGTTCAGTAGATGGCGCTCCAGGTCCTGTGAGTAACACCAGCTGCAGACCCACAGCCTGTGCGCTCCTCTCCTGGATGATGAGGTGCGTAAAGAGGCGCCGGCGCGCTGCACCGGAGACAGCTAATGAGGAGACCAGACGGCCAGCCCCTGACCAAGAAATCCGCGCAGCCTCTCATGTCTCAAACATGGTCTGGTCCTACGCAGAGACACCATGAAAACAAACTGCAGATCGAGGAGTAAAGATTCACCTGCAGACTACTGAGTGACACGGCAGGATGGCGGGGGGTCGGAGGGGACTTGTGGCCCCTCAGAATACTTTTTTGGAGAATATTGTCAGACGGTCGAACGGTAAGGATGATGAGATTTGAACATTTTAAATGAAATCTAGTGTGCTTTATACACTATAGACGTGTGAATCACCCTGCAGCCTCCATCTAATCAACTAGTCTAATTAACAAAGCATGAATAAGGTTAATTAACAGAGAATCCTTCACTGGGATGAAAAAAGTTCATTTTTTGTGAGGTGTGTGGCATGAGGAAAAACATTTTTAATTAAAATCTAATGTTCCAGGTAGGTTTGCCAATATCACGCTAATTTATGTAGAGTAATCCTATTGATATTTACATTTTTTTTTTCAATTTTTACACCTTTAGTTCCCGTTTGGGAGCCCCTGCAATGCATACTGTGTGCAGGTACTGCTGATTACATAAGACCATTGGAAACATGGCATGGCTCAGAGATGTCTGCTGTCATACTTATTTCTACAGTTTTCATATGAAAGTGCAAATAGGCTCATTTTTAAAATGATGTGGACTATCAGACTACACGTCTCTATGATATGTGGAGTGAAAATGTCATATGTACTGCTGAGTAGTATTCACCATACTTCCCTTTAAAGCTGTAGGTCAGGTGGAGCCTGAACTGTTAGGCTTTTGTTGGCAATGTGCGAGGGCTTGAAGTGCGCTTTAATGCCTAATCTTAACCAAGAGAATCTGAAAAGGTGGACCTGTGTGGCATCAAAACAATACCTTAATTTTCACATTTCTGCTTGGAGTCTGGATAAAAAAAACAAAAAACTTTGCAACTTTTTTCTGGTTGGCACTGCCAATTAAATAATCAGAGAAGATTATTATTTTTATTTATTTTTTAAATTATTATTATTATTGAATCGTGAGTGTGACAGATTTCACTGACCAAAAAAGCCCACATAGCCAACCAGACTTCTCAGGTAAAAAAAATTGAGTAGGTTTACTTTGTTTCAAAAAGTATGGGGGTGTTTAGCCAGTTATTCTTTTGGCCTCAGTGAAAACCCAGAAAGTTGCCTCACAGGATGGACTGAAGAGCTGACATTCATCCAGTTAGCTGTGAAATTGAACCAGTGGAATTTGCTAATATCGTGTGCCATATTTTTGGGGAAAAAAATACTGAAGTACTGGATGCATGTCATTTTCAGGACTTGTGCTTTAATGACTGCTTTTTGAATGGGGTTTGGTTAAAGTTAGGTCTGCAGTTTATAATCAGTGCCTCCACACGTGTGAAACCAGCATGAACTCCTTGGGCCTCACTGTTAGTTGCTCCTGCTGGACATATCTGGATTTAAATGTCATATTAAAAAAACAGGGAGCAGACTACTCAGAAGCGGTGGCTGCCTCTCCCCACAGTAAGCCTACTTTTACAGCAAGATGTGTGGATTCCTTAGAGGTATAATATATTTTTAAAAATCCACTCTTGAAAAACCAAAGCAGATACATCTGCTTTTCTTACGACCTTAGGCGTTCTGTGGATTAGTGAGCAGTAAATCTCTCCCAAGCTTGAAACAAAAGAGCTGAGACTATAATCTGCAGGATGCCACTGAGACACACACCCACCCACAAACAGTGACATATTCCTTTTAGGTAACATTCATTTTTAAATAGCTGACTTCGTGCTATATTTTGATGATCGAGTTCAAGACAACTTTTTGATTTTCATGTCCAACAGTTCACCACCTACGCTTGACTCGTTAATTATAAGAAATAATGTGCAGAAGTCTGCTTTTTATGTCGCTTTCTTTTCTCTCCATTTATAAACCCTTCAAACCCTTTTCTTTGCACACATTTTAACTTGCCTTAGCAGGAAATGAGCAAGCACAAAGAACAACATAGATGGCTCTGTTACACCCATCAGTAGCATTAAAGGGGACCTATTAGAGTAATTTCTTGTTCTGTATTTTTATTTTGGGAGTCCACTAGACTAGCTTTTCGTGACCCACAATTAAAAAAAAAGCAACTTGTTTTAGTTATACTGGTCTTTTATGCAGCCCCAGAATTGATCCTCTGTCTGACACAAGCTTTAGATTTTGTGTCTCATGAGGACCCCTCCCTAAAAGGCCACTTTATTCTGATTGGCTGACTTCTGGAAGCCTCAGTACCTGTGAGCTGTGCTGCCTTGTTATGTGAACTTAACACAGAAAACTGTAAAACCAACTGAGCAGTCTGAAACCTGAGTTTTTTGCTCACAGGAACTACTTTAATCTCAATATTTGAAACTTTCCCTACAAACAAAATTTGGTTGGGCTGCATAGTAGTAATGTCCTGCATTGCTCCCTTATGTCTGCTTAATTTTTAAAAACTACACTATATAGAGAAAAATATTGTGTCACCTACACATTACAACTACATGTGCATTTATGACATCTTATTCTAAATTCCTAGGCAATAAAATTGAGTTGGTCCCCCATTTGCCGCTTGAACAGCTTCCACGCTCCTGAGAAGGCTTTCTAAAAGATTCTGGAGTGTGTCTGTGGGAATTTTCAACCATTCATCCAGAAGCGCATTTGTGAGGTTAAACAGTGATGTTGGATGAGAGGGTCTGGTTCACAATCTCTGTTCTAGTTCGTTCCAAAGATTTTGGATGGGGTTAAGGTCAGGGCTCTGTGAAGGCCAGTCAAATTTTTCCACTCCAAACTCGCCTAGCCATGCCATTACAGACCTTGCTTTGTGCACTGGGGCACAGTCATGCTGGAAGAGAAAAGGGTCTTCCCAAAACTGTTCCCACACAATTGGAATCATAGAATAGTCCAAAATGTCTTGATAAGATGAATTATTAGAATTTCCCTTCACTGGCACTAAGGGGCTGAGGTCAACTCCAAAAAACAACCGCATAACATTATCCGTTCCCCATCAAATTTTATAGTTGGCTTAATGCAGTCAGGAAAGGTAATGTTCTCCTGGCATTTTCCAAACACAGACACATCCCTCAGACTACTAGATAGAGAAGCATGAGTCATTACTCCACAGCACATGTTCCCACTGCTCCAGAGTGCAGTGGCAGCAGGTTTTATTTCAAAGCATCCCATGCTTGGCATTGTGCTTGGTGATGTAAGGCTTGCATGCAGCTGCTTGTCCATGGAAACCATGCCATGAAGCTCCCGGTGCAGTTTTTGTTTTGATGTTAATGTCAGAGGAACTTTGGAACTTTGCAGTTGTTATGACAGCAGAGCATTGGCAACTTTTGTGCACTATGTGCCTCAGCACTCAGCAACCCCGGTCTGTAAATTTAAGTGGTCCATATAGTGCATGCAATGCTAACATAAAACCATAAGACTGAGGCCCTGTTGAAGAAACATCACAAAACAACACTGTGAATGTGTTTTATTTATGCTCTAATAATTATGGGTTTTGTATTATGTAATGTTGGTAAAATACATCCTATTTATGTTGTTTCAGAAAAGTTTCAGTGTGGTCTGATTACTTTGAGACCACAAAAATTTGCAGATTTCCCTACTGTGGGACTAATAAAGGATAATCTTATCTTATCTTATCTTATCTTATCTTATCTTATCTTAGTTGTTTGTTATCGGGCAAATTATGACCAAATGCAGTGTTGGCATAATATATGTTTGTGGAGGTGGCCATGTTATTGTATGTGTGTTGGTCCTACATAAAATAAGAATAAGCATAATCAGCCGCTTTTAGTGACCAGAGAGCTAAATAAAGGTGTTGTGGACCCCTTAAGTGCTGTGAAAGCCTCACAACTGTTATAATGCATCTCAAAAATTAAGGTAATTACAGCCAATCAGCAAAAGTAGTAGCAAAGAAAATGTTGGCACCTAAGGCCCAGGAGGTGATCAGCTGTTAACTTGAATATTACACTGGTGGTGCTACAGTCATGTGACTCCACTGCATATTGGATTCATTTTAACCAATTAAACCTGAACTTGCTAATTTTTGGGCCCATCGTGAGTAGAGAGATTATGCTATGACCACCCCCAACATTAACATAGAGCTTTTAGGATGATTTGCCGAACTTGTTGGTTGGTGTTTATGCTTTTTAGCTGTTTTTGGTCTCAGCTCCTGCCCCTTTAGCTGCCAAAGGCTGGACTATGTTCACCAGCTACTTATTACCTGTCTGCTATTTGGAGCTGTGGAAGTCACTGGGTTTTTAGAAGTGTTTCATTGAAATCAGCTGCTAGCTGCCATCAAAACAAAATGAATAGAGTGGTAAAATTTAACTAAAAAGTAAAGTAAAAGAGCTACAGCTGAATTTGTTAGTCCTAAATATTTCTCCAGAAGTTGACAGGGATGCAATCAAAGCTGAATGAAGACTCAGCATTGGCTAAAATGCATCAGATGACCATTAATGTGATTAAGTCTGCTTACTGTGTAATTAACTTAAATTAACTGTGTAATTAGCTAATTTTGCATTACTTAAAGAAATGTTGCAGTGCACCTGTATCCTTGTTTCTGTGTTATTTGCTATCATATGGCCGCAAATGTATTAACACCTTTTTTTAATTAGCCTATGATAAGAGTCAAGAGTAAAACCCATTTCTGTAATTTACTTAAATAGCATAGCCTTTTTTACAGACATCTGTCACACCGTGACTATTTAACAAGCTTACGCCGACGCACTCAAATTCTCTTAAAACACGCAGAACAATGATGTTAAATGGACGTATACGTAACATATATGCTAGCGTACTGCCGGCATTCATAACTTGAATCCCATTTATACCACTCCCCTTAAACGTACCACATTCGCAGTTATGCGGCAGTTGTGTGGGAAACATGTTCAGTTCGCCTGAATCACGTCAAATACTTATACAAGCGTTGGGGTATGTGTGACGTATTTTACACATATGTTAAAAACATGTTACTCATTGGTTATTAATATGTTTTGGGTACCTCTACGTATTTTGACTTTATGTGAGTCTCCGTATGCATTAAGTACCTGCAATATATGGTCCTCGTACTGTATGTGGGACGTAAGAGCTATACGCGGGCAAGCGTCAGAGGTTTTGTGCATGCTCAAAACTTTCTCGCAACCTCGCCATACTACCTCATACTGTATACCGGCGTAATTACGCGTTCTCTTAACACATACAAAACTTCCCTAAAACGTAATTCACGTCTTTGCAGTTTTTTCCTACATCGGCATACGCTTGTTAAACTGTCATGTGTGACAGAGGCTTTAGATGTCTATCACCAGCCACTCAAGCTAAGCAAAGGTGTGTCTCTCTTTGTCTGACATTCAGCGCATGTTTCTCACTGTAATCTGTTAACACTCTTTTCTTTTCAAACATTTCAGTTTGGACACTGTCCCATAGGCAGACAGGTACTATGAAGTTTAATTTGGCGTGTTGCTTATATTTTTTCCCTACAGTATCTCTTTCTTGATGTTAATGTTCTATACCAATTGCTGTTAATTTACAAAGCCCTTCAGTTTTTCTTAATGTTTCTGAAATGTTTGCTGCAACACATTAGTAAGTTAACAGATACATTTCATGCTTCCTTTCTTCCTAACATTCATGTCATGTGTTCATAGTAAAGTGCATGGACCATCTTGTGCGTAATGCCATGGTCATTCCTGTGTATTTTATGTGTTCAAATGTTTTGTGTGTTTGTGTTTGTGTTCATGTGTGATAAAAAGTTCTGTATTTTGCATTCCTTCCCTTCTCCTCCTTCATCTCTCTGTTGTCACATTGTTGTTGTCTGTGTGAATATTTATTAGCCTGTATGTTTAGTTTTATCCCAGATTCATCATTTTTCCTGACCCTTTTAAAACCCTACTGCGTAGTATTTTTAGTATAATATCATTCTTTATAAACATCTCTAAAATCTTCCATTCTGTATTTTGATTGCTTATGTCCTGATTTTTGTTCTCAGCTTGCAAACAAACACATTAAAATGTGCAAAACAATATGCTTTGCACATTTCATGTGAAAATCACAACGTGCAGATGTGCAAATTGCTTCACTTGGCATTAAAAAACAATGTTATCTGTAAAAATTATACATGCATGTAGATATTTGTTTGAATGCCTCGAAGTTTCCCAGGAAAGTCATTGCAATCATTTGCATGATGTGGCACTCATTCTTACGGTCATGTTAAAAAGAAGGTACACCCTCTCTATATCAGGACATAACAAAAACCATCAAGTCCTTAGCAGGTCTTAAAAATGAGGTAAACACAATCTCAGATGAACAACACATGACATGTTTCTCTGTGTAGTTACTTATTTAACAAAAGCAAAGCCAAAATGCAAAAGCAATGAGTGAAAAAGTACCTGTACTTCTCCATAGGAATTAAGAGGGCAGTTAGTTGCCAGGTGTTGCTAATCAAATGTGTTTGATTTATTGATCATCAAAACAGAAGTTTTAGCACTTTACTGATTCAGATGTGTGTTAATATAGTGCCTAGGAGGAAAGATGTCAGCAGTTATCTTAGAGAAGTAATTGTTGCTGCCCAGCAGTCTGGGAAGGGTTTTAAGGCCATTTTCAAACAATTTGAAGTCCATCATTTTACAGTGAGAAGGATTAATTACAAGTGGAAGACATTTAAGACAGCTGCCAATCTTTAGAGGCGTGAACGTCCCAGCAGATTCACCCCAAGGTCAGACCGTGCAGTGCAATTCAGTTTTTTTATATATATCCCTAATTCACAACAAAAATTGCCTTAAGATGCTTTACACTGTAAGGTAAAGAGCCTACAGTATTACAGAGAAAACCCCAACAATCAGACGATACCCTGTGAGCAAATGCTTGGCAACTGTGGGAAGGAAGAACTCCTTTTTAACAGGAATAGACCTCTGGCAGAACCAGGCTTAGGGAGGGGCAGCCATCTGCCTCAGTTGGTTGAGAGAAGGGAGAGCAAAGAGAGACACAGACTATGGGAGAAAGAAACCATTCAATGACATGCAGCAGTAACAAATAAATGCATGGAGAGCCTCCCCAGCAGCCTAAGCCTATTGTAGCATAGCTAAGCTCTAACTATGCGCTTTATCAAAAAGGAAAGTTTTAAGCCTGATCTTAAATGTAGAGAGGGTGTCTGTCTGCCGAATACAAACTGGGAGCTGGTTCCACAGGCGAGGGCATGATACCTGAAGGCTCTGCCTCCCATTCTACTTTAAAACTTTAGGGACCACAAGTAAGCCTGCATTCAGTTAGAATAAGACTGAACAGTTATGGCTTCTTTGGAATGCGTACAAGAAGAAAGCCTCTTCTCTCTAAAACGAACATGGGAGCATAGCTTAGATTCGCAAGCTTTAGTCAAAATAAATCACAAGACTTGTGGAACAATGTCCTTTAAAAAGACGAGACCAAAGTGGAGATGTTTGACCACAGCACTACATTTGGCCAAAACCAAACACAGCATATCAACATAAACCTCAATGAACTGAAGCAACTTAAAGAAGAGTGGGCCAAAATTCCTCCACAAAGATGTGAGAGACTGAGAAAGTTATACAGAAAACAATTACTTCATCACTGCTGCTAAAGGTTGTTTTACAAGCTATTGAATCATGGGGTGTACTTAGTTTTTCTACACACTGCTTATGCGTTTCTGGCTTCATTTTTGTTAAATAAATGTTGGAATCTCTTGTGTATTACTTTACACATGAGGTTAGATTTAAATAATTTTCATATCTGGTGAGGACCAGGGGATATTTTAAATTATTGTTATTATGTCCTGATATGTAAAACCATAGAAATGAAAGAGGATGTACTTTCTTTTTGAATGGCTTTATTTAAAAAAAAGTCATCTTTTAAAATGAAAAATAGTAACATCTCTGTATTTAGTGCAGTAATTAATTAACTCATTACATGAGTAATGGCACTGAGTTGGGTATGTTAATTACATAACTGCTGACAGGTTAAAAAATGCCACTCTGGTTATTCAGGCTTATTAACAGCTTAACCACAAATAGGTTTTGCTTTGAATAATTAAAATATGCCACATGGGAATTAATGTGTTCTGTTTTTCCATAAAAGTTAGATGAATATTTATAGTCTGTATTTTCCAGTTATTTTTCTATTTTTATAAATTAACAAACACAACTGCTCACCTTTTCCACACACATATTAAGCAGCTAATTAGGCTTCTTACAAGCTCTAGGTAGGTAAACAGCAAAAGGCAATAAAAAGCTTTCGTTGCACTGCTGAAAGGCAAGTTAATGATATTTACAGTAGATGCAGAGTTTGTGTTTGGGTTACATTTGTGTATACCTGCCCTGAGAATGTAATGAGCCTTAGACCATCATGGGCACTAATAAAAAATCTTTCGAGCTCTTTAGGTCATCAGTCTTTTTAATAATGGGGAAACACTACAAGATAACGACAAATTACAATTTATTTGTTTAGCCATTTATTTCAGCAGACATGGTTCAACACACACAAACACAGAAATATATGGTGAAGTGATAATATTTATATAGTAATAATTATTCGATTGCTACTTGATATTTGTAATTTGGACTAAAGATGAGCATGTATGCAGATGCCAGTCATTGCTTAACAATTAAAGAAAATATTCTTTAAAGTTACATTTCTAAAATGTGTAGTTGTTTCCTGTCTTTCAATCAGTGTTACTTCTTCTTTAGTTTAACATGCGATTCCACCAAATATTTTATTGTTAGGCCTTTTCCACTACCCATTCTATACTTAAGGCATTTATAATCTATATTGCTGTTTTTAGGACATGCTGTAAGTTATGTGTCCTTTTATTCCCTGTTTACTTAAAACCAGATACCAACTTTGTCCTGGGAAATGCTCAGATAGTGGACTGGCCCATCGTCTACAGCAATGATGGTTTCTGCAAGCTGTCGGGGTACCACAGAGCAGAGGTGATGCAGAAAAGCAGTACTTGCAGGTAGGCAAATGGGAGCTGTATGTCTTAATATGGCTGCACTGCAATCTCCAAATGGTAAAGAAGAAAATTCACATAGTAGTATTTGAATTTATCAGCAGCATTTCAAGGACGTATCAGACACTTGTTTTGCCGGGCTTTTCTTAGCTGGCTCGACAAAACCTAAAATCCCAGTCTGAGATAACAGGTATTACAATGACAGTTATCAACTTTCTTTGTTAAAGCAGTCTTATTGCTTTAGTCTCTGTGTGCACTCTTAAAAAGAGGGTTTTTGGCATGTTGTTGGACTCCCACAAAATTGACTGATTCAGTGCCTGTCTAATTCAGTCAGAGGAACGAGCGACAGAGATATTTAAACAAAACAAAACACCACGTCTCTGTAGTTTAGTGGTTTACACATTTGCCTTACAAGCAAAAGGTCCATGGTTCAGTTCCAGGTGGGGACACGAGCTCCTCTCACCAAGGAGGGTTGTGGCAGGAAGGGCATCTGAAGCAAAACCTCTGCCAAATTACTATTTTGGATTAATCTGCTGTGGCAACTCCTTGGGAAGAATACAAGGGGGAAGCCAAAGGTACATTCAAAATAACATGATGTAAAACTGATGCTACTGTACAAATAAGGCAAGAGAGCGGTGCAGCAGAAAGTAAATATTGTTGATTTGTAAAATAATATATTTAATTTGGCACTCAGCACACCCGTAGTAATGCCCGTTTATTTCTAACTTGACAGCTGCACATTAGACCTGTTAAAAGTCAAACTTTTCTTGGCCAGATAAGAGTAAAATTACACTTGTTGGCTGAAATTTTTCAGTGCTAGATAGCCTACAAAAAGTGGAGAACACAACCATGGCATAAAATCGTAATGCATTTTCAGCATCAGCAACTAAATACATGTGACTTCCTGCAAAACTAAGATACATGCAGTTTGGACTGTCTAACTCAACTGCACAGCTTCCTTTGGTGGTATTACTTTGCATGTGTGAAAGATTGTCCTTCAGCAGAGAATCTTTTTTAGAGCATACTTTTGGAGCATACTTGGAATGAAAAGAATCAGTAAAAAATAAAGCTTACAGCTGATTTTGAAGATTAAACTCTGAACATAACTTGTTCCAGACCAGCTTATGTGTAAAGCCCCTGTCACACCATGATGATTTAACAAGTGTATGCCAGCATAGGAAAAAAACTGCGGATATGTCAATTACATGCTAGGGAAGTTTTCTAGTATTTAAGAGCACGAGGTAGTACGGCGAGGTTACCACAAAGTTTTGAGCATGCACAAAAACGCCGACGATTGCCAGCCATATGGCTCTTCGTCCTGCATAGACAGCAGCTGCAGTAATAAGCAATCTTATTTATTTATTGATACAAAACAGCTGTCAAAAGTGTCACATTATGTCAAGGCCAAAATAAGAAATAATACCTAAAGTGTGCAGTAAGATTTGTGGATTAGTTGAAATATATTGCATCTAAAGTTACAGTTTTCAATGTCATGAAGGTGCTTCTCTTAGGTAGCAGTGTTAAAATAATCACACTGTCATCGCTATAATACTATACTATTCTTCTGTTATGCTTTTATATTGTAAACTATAGCAAACTGGGTTTGTTTTTATCAAGTTAGTTTGAATGTCATCATTAAAAATAAAGGTGTGGAGCCCTTATTTAGTTCCTTGCATCATATAGGCATGGTGTTGCATTGGGTACTGTGATAAAAGGTCTGTATTGGGCTGGCATTGTTTGATCTGACATCAGTCAGTTTTATTTATAGTTGTGTCACAATAGGAGCCATTTTCAGTCAGCTCTAGAGTAACTATGAATCTGTATGTATATACAGTCAAGTTCATAAGTATTTGGACACTGGCAATTTTTATAATTTTGCCCCTATACCCTACCACAGTTGATTTTAAATCAAACCGTCAAGCTGTGATGGAAGGTGCAGACTTTTAGCTTCAATTCAAGGAGTTTGACAAAAATACTGCATTCTGTTTACAGCCATTTTTATACAGAGACCCTATTTTCAAAAGCTCAAAAGTAATCAGACAGTTGACTGACAAGCATATCATAGCCAACTGAAGCGTGTTCCATAACAAACTAAGCAGATAAAAAATCTGGAGTTACTTATGGACCTGATTTTATACATTTATGCCTCCAATCACCAGGAAGTGTGTGGTTATGTTGTAAACTGGAAAAACTTTTTTTTGTAATCTGTATAGTACTTTGAGATATAGCTATGGAGTTTCATAACTTTTATGGAATATTTGAATATATCTTAAGTGAAAAGCAAACAACAGGTTATGCAGCAAATAGTGCCTGTATCGTATGACTCCGTATTGTATGTGCACACCATTTAGGTGTATTTTTAAATTTCTCACAAGGTTAAGAAAGAATTTGAATGCATCAGTAGTACAGAGAAACATTTTCCATTATTTCTTATAAAGCAGATAGTACCGTTTGCTTTGGGTTATGTGTCTGCAGTAATATGGTTTGATGTGGTTAAGAAATAGATCAAGAATTTACAGCCAGGCTATCTTCTCTGTGAAGCTGTACTTACCCTACAACTACATTTATGTGTTATTGGTTTAAAACTTGTGACTTTTATTATAACTACGCTTGTGCCTAACATCCTCATTACTGTGGGATTTTAAGACCTCTCAAACTAAAACTTTTGGAAGCACAACAGGAATATTTTAGTTTGAAGTCCCTGGGATTGTGTTTTGGATTTGGACATGATGGAATTGGCACTTTTGGATGCCTATTTTTGCTTTTCTGGTTGCATCTCATCAGTCACAAAGTATTACAGCTAGGCTTACATAATTTTTGTGATTTCATCCTTCTTGTCCTGGTTTCCCTCTGTTCTCACTGCCTTCACATCCTCTGGTGATACTTAATGCTTCTGGTACTGCTCTAATATATTACTGTATTTACTTTGCCAGGAGTTTCAGTTTATTTTTTGCCAATATCACAACCACATAAAACCCCAGTTCCAGAAAGCATTGGATGCTGTGTAAAATATAAATAGCACAATGGAATGATTTACAAATCTCATGATGCGCCAAATGTTTTCAGTGGGTTAAAGGTCTGGAGTGCAGGCAGACCACTCCAGCACCTGGAATCTTCTACTATGAAGCCATTCTGTTGTAATAGCTGCAGTATGCAGTTTAGCATTGTCTTGCTGAAATATGCAAAGCCTTCCCTTTTTTGCTCTCAAACCTGTATATACCTTTCAGCATTGGTGGTGCCTTTCCAGATGTGCAAGCTGCCAGTACCATAGGCATTAATGCACCCCATACCATCAGAGATGCAGGCTTTTAAACTGAGCACTGATAACAAGGCAGATGGTTCCTCCTTCTGAGTTGGGAAGACGCGGCCTCCATGATTTCCAAAAAAATGTCAAATTTCGATTTGTGTGTCCGCAGAACAGTTTTCCACTTTTTCTCAGCCTATTTTAAATTAGCTTTGGCCCAGAGAAGACAGTGCTCCTCAATTTGTAGATGGAGTTTCTTGAAAACTGCTGAACCTCTGCCCATCTTTACTTCTGAGTGACTCTGCCTCCCTAAGGTGCTGTTTTTATACCCAGTCACATTACTGGCCTGTTGCCAATTAATTTCATTAGCTGTATCATGTTGTTCCAGCTGTTTCTTTTTTGTACCACTTACTTTTCCAAACTTTACTTGACCTTGTCCCAACTTTTTTGAGACATGTTGCTGCCATTAAAGTCAAGATAAGCCAGTATTTTTCATTAAATAGTAAAATATCTGACTGTAAGCATGTGGTATGTTTTCTAAGTTTATAAATGAAATATTTATTTGTGAGATTTGCAAATCACTGCAACATCCCAACCTTTTTGGAATTGGGGTTGTACTTATGTGTTACTTTTAGTATGACTTCTACAGTACTTCATCCAAGCAAAGAAATCTCTAGTTTTTCATTTTGCCATTGTCATTATTGTGTGGTATTTTCTACAAGAAGTCAAGTCTTTGATTCCTATTTACGCTGACACGTAATTGGCCAGTGTATGTGAATGGTCAGTGTGACAGGCATGTTTGTATAGATGAAGATACTTTCTGAAATTGTGCTAAAAACTCTTGTTTAGACAGACATCATTTTCATTAGATCATAAAACAAAGTACTGGACAGTCTGACATCATATATGTACCTTTCAGCTGCTCCCTTGTATTCTCCACCAAGGGGTCACCACAGCAGTTAATTCACATTGGTAATTTGGCAGAGGTTTTATGCCAGATGCCCTTCCTGACACAACCCTCCATGGTGAGAGGGGCTTGTGTCCCCACCTGGAATTGAACTAGGGACCTTTTAGCTTTAAAGGTGACTGCGCAAACCACTACGCTACTGGGGACATCATATAATAATGCTGTACGAAAAGTTAAGTGATCACCAGAGTTATTATTTTTCTTCTTCCCCAGTGCCTATCACTAATGTTTAATCCAGTAGAAGCCAGGACACAACACTCCCAAAAATAAATGCCACCTTCAGCGTGACATTGGAGGAAAAGTCAGAGGACCACTTTCTAGAGTGATCTGCTAGATAGAAAACAGCCACAGGGACCCACAAGCAAGTGTTGTCCTAGTGCCGGTCCCAAGCCCGAGTAAATGGGTAGGGTTGCGTCAGGAAGGGCATCTGGTGTAAAACCTTTGCCAAATCAAATATGCAGATTTATAGTACAACTTCCACACCAGATTAGTTGCGGCCCGGGTTAACAACCACTGCTTTTGGTGCCGTTAGCCAACAGGGTGCTGGTGGAAACTATGCTACTGTTGGCCAAAGGCAAAGGAGGGGGAGAGGGGTAAAGTGTGTTAGAAGGCAGAAAGAGAGAAGGAAACTTAGGAGGATGGTGGTGAGAGTAGCTGACAAAGAAAAAGTAGGATAGTCAGGGAGATGAAGAAAGTAGACAAGAGTACTGGGAGTCTAGGCACACAGCAAAGAGAGAAGAGTCAGAGGCAAAGGAAAAAGCTTATAATGTGTTGTATGAGAGGCTGGACACCAAGGAAGGAGAGAAGGACTTGTATCGATTGGCTGGATAGAGAGACAGAGCTGGAAAGGATGTACAGCAGGCTAGGGTGATTAAGGATAAAGGTGAAAATGTTTTAATGAGTGAAGAGAGTCTGTTTTGAGAAGATGGAAAGAGTACTTTGAGGAGCTGATGAATGAGGAAAATGAGAGAGAGGAGGTCAGATGGAGGGGAGATGATGAATCAGGAAGTGCAGAGTATTAGTAAGGAGGAAGTGAGGGCGGCTATGAAGAGGGGGAAGACTGGAAAGGCAGTTGGTCCAGAAGACATACCTGTGGAATGAAGTTGATGAGCCACGAGCCCTTTCTTGTTCACAGTGGTGATGGACAGATTGACAGATGAGGTCAGGCAGGAGTCTCCGTGGAATATGATGTTTGCAGACAACATTGTGATCAGTAGTGAGAGTAGGGAGGAGGTGGAAGAGAGCCTGGAGAGGTGGAGGTATACACTGGAGAGAAGAGGAATGAAAGTCAGTAGAAGCAAAAGAGAGTACATGCATGTAAATGAGAGTGAGGCAGGTGGAACGGTGAAGATGCAAGGAGTAGAGGTGGTGAAGGTGGATGAGTTTAAATACTTGGGATCAACCATCCAAAGCAACGGCTAGAGCAGAAGAGTGGTGAAGAAGAGAGTGCAGGAAGGGTGGATTGGGTGGAGAAGAGTTTCAGGGGTGCTTTGTGACAGAAGGACAGCCACAAAGCACCCCAAAGCGCAAGTTGAGAAGTTTGGAGATAAACTAAGAGAAGCAAGGCTGAGATGGTGTGGCAAACCCTAACGAGAACAGCTGAAAGAAGAAGAAGATGAAGAAGATTGAGATATTTAATTCAGGACCCAACTGATGGGCTTGACAACAGATTAATAATACCATCCATAGAGCTCATAAGGCTGAAAGGTCGCGCTATGAGACACCAACAAATTTTTGATTGATTGGTCATGGGTTCAAACCTAAAGATTCAACTATGAGCTCAAACATAATTAAAGCGTGGATACACAGTTAATAATGACACTATGGGGCTCCATTTATTTAACCGCCTGACTTTATACAAGACATATCTGTGTGGAGGCTTACTTCGTTCTACCAGAGCACCTCAGCAGAGGAAGGTCCAATTACACAGACCACTAAATTAGATCTGATATGATATTTCCACAGTTAAACACAGTCCAACAGATTGTTTTTTCTTTTTTTTTTTTTTAAAAAAACTCCTTCCTGCAGAGCCAGAAACCAGTTAACTGAGACACAGATCTGTGATGTAATCAGGTTGTAACAGCTGAAACTGCGTCTGCATGACTGACTGCAATGGTAAACCTGTGGATATACAGTTTCCCCTCGGGGTTTCTTTTTTAAACATAAAGGAATAAAAGGTTTTAAATTGAGGGAATAATTTCTAGACCTCTGATTGTTGTGCATGCTTACAAGGATGCCACTAACCACCATATTAATAGGATCACAGTGAAATAGTTGGTGCTGCCAAATCCGAAAATCGTGGGAGATTTCATCTGTTGTGGGAGATGGTATTTGTCACAGCCAGCTCTGCAGCTATTACTGATTTAGGCCCTCGGGTCCCTCAACATAAGCTGCAGAACACTTGCCAATACAAATATTGAAGTGAATGTGTTATGATTTCTTTTAAGTTTATTTTCAGGTTGGTAAAGCAAGTGCAGCCTTGTGTTTGTAAGAGGAAGTAAAATAAACCTAAAACCTCGCAAATGTCTCTGAGACCTTTGAAAAGCAGAAAGCAACCCGATAATTAATAAATCATTAATGAGTTGTTCTTGCAAAGGTCTGCACAGTGGATAATGATGAATTATAGGAGAACAGACTTTGAGATATATTCATTACTAATTACTTAACCATTGGTGAAAGATCATACTGAGTACTTACAGTCAAGCTCCTCACTAGAGCGAGACTGAGCATGAGAAGAAAAACTAATGATTAACTGTTTTGAATTAGTGGCCAGTAGTTTAATGTTTAGATTGAAGCTGTATGGAGGATGAAAAATGACAAGATAAAAAATTTGCAAAGAAAGATTTAAATACCTGCTTGAATTATTTCACTTTTATTTAGGGCTTTCTGTATTTTTACATGTAGTTATCTATCCTGTGTTTTTTTATTTTTATATTTCTCAGTTCATTTTTTTGTATTTGTACAGCACTGTGCAAAAGTCTTGAGCCACCACTCATTTCTTTGTATTTTGCTTCTAAGGAGTCACACTTTCTTGTATTTTTTTTTAAAGTGGTCTTGAGCAATAGTTCTCCAGGCTTCATTACAATCTTTCAAATTTCTTCTTTAGATACTGGCTTCTTTTTCACTCATTTTCAGCCCGGTGGCATGGGTATGATATGCAATGTGTCATTAAAAAACTGAGGCAACTGGACCAGTGGATGACAAAAGAAGATGTGGCAGGCTTAAAAAACTATCTGGAGCAGATGAGCAGTATCTGAAAGCCATGTCCTTAAGAAACAGGAAAAAAAATCTAACAAAGACCTGACACACGACGTGTTTACCAAAGCCTCATCAAAAATGTCTCAGTGGAAGGGTGGCTGTCCAGATGTCATTCTTAAGAAAGGGAAAAAGGGAGAAAAGGCTGAGGCATGCTGAATTCCGCAAGAACTGGACTTAAAATAAGTAGCAACAGGTATTATAGAATGATGAATCCACATTTGAAGTTGTTGCTTTAAATCACTGTTGATATCCAAGGAAGCCAGGAGAGAGGTACAAAAGTGAGTGTCTATTGCCAATTGTAAAACATGGCGGTGGCTCTGTCATGGTTTGGAGCTGCATTTCAGCCAGTGGTGTTGGGGACCTTGCCAAATTTGATGATATTACAAAAGCAGAAAAGTACCATCAGATTTTGGTACACCATGCAATACCATCTGGAAAGTGCCTTAATTTTTTCAGCATGACAATGATCCCAAACACACTGCCAATGCAGTAAAAGCTTACCTGGATAGAAAAACACACAACACTACTTGACATGGGTTGGCCTCCCCAAAGCCTCAACCTCAACATTACTGAAACAGAGAGGGAACAGCCATTGCTTGAATAACAGTGCTATGGCCATGTCATATTATGCCATATTATGCATTCCCCAACATATGTTTTGGATATAGCTATTACAGGTACAGCTCCAAAAATTAGAATATCATGAAAAAGTTCAATATTTTTTGTCACTCATTTCAGAAAGTGAAACCCATATATTATATAGATTCATCACACATAGAGTAAAATATTTCAAGCCTTTATTTCTTGAAATTTTGATGATTATGGCTTACAGATAATGAAACCCCAAAATTCAGTGTCTCAGAAAATTTGAATATTGTGAAAAAGTTCAATATTGGAAAGTCATAGTGGCACACCCTAATCAGCTAATTACCTCAAAACACCTGCAAAGGTTTCCTAAGCCTTTAAACGGTCTCTCAGTCTGGGTCAGTAGGCTACACAATCATGGGGAAGAC
>VUQH01068237.1:3569-22815 GCA_015106775.1 Etroplus canarensis
TCAATCTTTTTTTTTTTTTTTTTTTTTACTAGTTACAATATTTGAGATACCATTGTAAAGATGTTAGTATAAAGCATTTACTTGTGCCCGTAAGTCGGTAAAAGCAAAGCTTGAGTGGAATAACCAGTGGCATAAAAATAGGGAGTGGGAAGTTTTCCTAAAATATGAAACAAAATTGCAGACGTAAAAGTGTCTTTAATTTCTTATGACAGATTATTATTTGTTATTATTCACTGATATGATTGTGACAACCACTGAACTGCAATGGATTAAATAATCTTTATCTATTTGTAATGTCATGCAATAAGCATCCTGTAAAATATTTCCCCACAGATTTATCACCTTGGGAAAAGAAAACCCTCATTATATTTATTTATAGTGCAACGGGTTCACACACATATGCATTATTTCTCCTTGAAGCATACTGAAAATAAAGCTTGTTTCTGTGACTTGTCTCTCTCACACACACGCTGTGTTTCTGCTAAGCCGACTTGAATTAGAGCTTCTATTTGTCATTCAGACTGATTCATGCAGACGCCATTGTTGTTTTAATGCTGTATTTAACTTACTATTGTAACCACCAGTTACAAATAATTGCTTTCTCAAATGTTATTATGAAGAATGAATGTTTACATTTCTCTGCAGATAATAAATGTATTTTTTGTTAAATTTATGCAACTTATATCTAGCAACTGTTGAAGGTAACAGTGTCCTTGGTAAAATTCAGTGTAAACTTACTACTGGATCAACAGCAAAGATATCAGTGTTTACAAATCAGATATCTAATCGTGCCAGGTAGATGGTGCAGTTTCCAGTTTCCTTAAAATCTGTGTTGTCCTTGAGTCAGGATGACTGTTCAGAAGTTTTATCATATTAAAAACATAAATCTCTCTAACTTCAGAAAAGGCGTTCTTTAATTCAAAAAGCTTTTCTTCATGTTTTAAGTGTCATGGCATTTAGACAAATATGCAATAACATGTACAGCTTTCACAGCACGATACTGTATATTACCATATAGATTGAATTTGGGCTTCTAATGTTTGAGTCCATAATGAGAAAGGCTGCTTTAATTATGTTATTTCTCCCTGTAAATCACTGTCCACATTGAATCTCCCTCCAGCTCTATCACAGCTGAGAGGCATTCTTATTTATTTGATACGATTAGTAGTACTCATGCAGCCCTATAATGTTGTGATATCTCCACTGTCAGAGAACTGTCAGGTAACAACACATTTGTAAAATCTAATTTTATGCTCAAGTGGTTCTGCTTCTGCAATTTATCGCAGCTATCGCTCACCTTCTTCTCTGCTCGCTCCTGCTAGCTTTCTGCCTCTCCCTCTCCAGTCTCCACCCTCTCTTTCCAGCTTAGTGAGGTGTTTTGATCTCATTATCATTCCCAAACATTCACACCGGATAATCTGTCAGGGCGGGAGCCTGTGCTCTGCACCATACAGGGCACCCTGGTCATGATTAGGGTTGTTGGGGCGTGCTTGCAATGAAAATACCTTTTTTCCCCTTTAAACCAACTAAAAGTAATGGGTATATCACTCCCTCTGCGTGCCATAAAAACTTGGCTGTGTCAATTAGGTCCTTTAGCAAAGAGAAACTACCTCATACTGTATGGGGACAATTGTGGGACAGCTCAGTGAGAACACTGAATTGATTAGCCAAACCAAACAGCGGGGCTCAGATGCCCTTTTACAAACCACAAATCCCTTTCCGGAAACATTGCACAATGCACAGTGAACCTCCATTAGACAATGCTGTTCCACAATGCATGATACAAACAGCCACCTCCCCTGTCTGTGGTCTATTGTTATCATGGAGGTAAAACCTTCCCCATGCCAAATCCTCACCTCACAGCCAGTTCAATCTAAAGCTGTGCCAGAAAAACAGGGAATGAGACAATGGTAACTAATGCCAGGTGGATGCAGGCTTTGAGCCGTGCCAAGCTACCTGTGTCCATCACCATCCCTACCCCATCCATCTCCTCACCCGCAGCCACCTTTCTTTGTCCACATATGGTGGCAGAAAATATGCAGACCTGCAGCCTTGGTATTTTGTCACAGTGGGATTCAAAGGTGGCCAAGAGCACAAAAAGCTCCACACTGTGCATAAAAAACAGTTTTAGAAGAGGTGTGCATGTGTGCGTGCGTGTGCATTTAGAAAGTTGACTTACATAAAGATGAATACAGGATGCAGTTGCTATTGTATCCTTGGCAACATTTGTCAATAAGCCATTTGTTCATAACCCCAAACAAACTTACTCACCAGGATGCTGTGACTACCACTTCTTTTCTGGTTTTAAAATACAGTATAACACTATGCTGTGCCTGTTTAATCTAGTCAAAGATGGAAAAAAAAAATATGCCGACTGGCCTATATAATACAAATCTGATAGTTTTACCTTAGAAATTCTATTATGTTTAAGCCTTTTATTTTCCTTAAGCTATTTAACCTCACTACAACATGATATTATATCTAGGAAATGCTGCACACATACACCGCCTCATACTTATTCTTCTGTTGGCCATCTTTACCCTCTTAGGCTTTTTTGAAATAGCCATATCTTGTCAGTAGCATTCATGCAACTGTGACTATTACTACACAGGGCAAACAAGCAGGCATTATACATATATAAGGATCTTCCTTCACAGGACAGTGTAGTTCTACTTGTTTCAAATTAGATGTGGAAATACAGTATGTGCACCTGTAAACACATAGTTAAATTTCTATTCCTTGCTTGACTGCTTTAAAAAAGAGATCTATGTAATTGTGCAGGAAAGGGGTTTTTTTCCGCCAGGCAAGCAACACGGAGGGATTTCAACAGTATTTCAACAACAACTGCTGGGGAGTAAGACAGCACCCAGGGACACAACAACACTGTGTGACAAAAACATTGCCTCTTCATTCATTTCAATAAGATCACTATGTTAGCCAAGCAGGTGCGCCGCTGCAGGTTTTGGAGGGGGAAATGGTTGTCAGGCAAAATTTTTTTAATCTGAATGTGGTTTGTGACAATGTGCCAATTAAATTTCTGCAAGCAGAAATTCCTGGTACAGTAGACACTTTAGAATGAGATGAGAGTATTTTACACTTGCTCCTTGAGGCTATTTAAAATCTATCTAATCTGCTAACTTTCCAGAGTTGTAAAAGCCTTTCTGATAAATTATGAACAGCTGAGACCTTCTTAGCCTCCATCAGTCATCTGCCCTGCCTCCCATTCCCTCTATATTGATTGCATTCTACCATAAACATAGCCTTTTGTATTCTTTGTATATCCAGGGCTGTTTTTGGTCTGTATGCCTGCTAACATGTCATGCTCTTCCCCACACAAACAAATTCACTTTTTATTCTTACACAGCTTCCAACATGTTATTTTTTATGTTAAAATCAATATAATACGATGAGTGTCAGCAAAACTGCAGCAGTGAAGGTTGAATGTAATGGCTTCCCACCTCAAGGCTTCACTGCAGAGTTTTATGTTCATATTCTTTGCGTCTGGTCACTTTGTGGCCCCAGGGCTTCATTTTCATTAGTAGGACTTTAAAGGGACCTTTTACTTTTTACTGTCACAAACCTGTTGCAGACCATTTGAATTATCCTGAGGGTTAAAGCACCACCACACTGAGATGTATAGTTTTTGCAGTGGAAGGTTAGATAACTACTCTGGGTCACAAAAACTGTGCTTTGTAATTGACATTGATTTTACAACCAAAGGTGCAATTAATATCAAGGTCTCTGCAAGCTGCTTCAAAGTTCATACTAAAATGAAAAGGAATTGTTTAATTTAGGCCACCTTATTACCGTGAAGTTTTGACAGCCACTTAGTTGCTTTAATGCTTAACATAATGAGAACATGAATTTGACTTCAGCTTCATATAAAACTCTTTGACAGTGCCATTATAGTCACCCACCCACCCACAGAAATTAGTGCCTTTTACTAGTAGCATGCAAGTCAGATGTATCTTTTTATGATCTCTTGTTTTACTTTTGCAAAGGGAATAAACATCTCTGAAAGGCCTTATTGCATTTTTATTCAATACAGAAAAAAACCTATGAGCTTCTTGCAGCCTAAATTATGAGAAAGTTGTAGAATGTCAATATCTGCAATAAAACCAACAGAAGAAAATAAATAAAATACAGCTCAGATTTCTTTTATAGAAATGAAAAGGGGCCTTGAGCTGAGAGGTTGATAAAGGTCTGAAGACAAGAGTCACCCTGCTTTTCAAAGTCACAGCAGGGGTGTCTATATATAAATCTGCCCCACTTTCTATTGGACAGACCACACATGCAAAGTTAATGTAGACAAATGAGTGGGCAGTGCAGATCAGATCATATGGGACACCTCTGGCTATTTTCTGGGACAGGAGGCACTCAATTCGAAATGAAGTTCACTGGGTCTGTGAAAGTGTTTGCATCCTCTGGAACAAGACCAGTCTTAACACATCTGAATTGAAGCCTTAGGCACACATTTTATCCACATTCTCCAAATCTTCTGGTGGTATGGGGAGGGAGATTATTCCCTTCAGGGCGTGTACAGCGGGCTATGTACTCCTGAGGATTAGCAGAGAGCAAGGAGCAATGAATGTGAAGGACTAGTCAACCGAGACATATTAACTTATACATCCTGAGTGGCATTTTCAGCATTTATAGGGTCTAAATTTAGAATATTACAGGTTGACTTTAACTCACAGATGTAAAAGCCATCATGTTAAAATTCCATTACAGCAAAAAACACCCTGAAAAAACTGGCCTTAATGATGTGCTTCAAAGCACATTTCCCTTGTGACTGTATGGAAATCATCTTGTTTGACTGCACTGATGTGATTGACAGCCTACATGAAGTTTATCTTGTAAACACATTTTCGGTGGCCATTTGTGTAGTTTCATGAAACAAATAAAGCAAGTTAGTTTTATATTTTAGGATTTTTTTATTTTTCTGATCTCTATTTCTACTAGTCACATAAATGTATCAATCTACAGCTTCAGACACTTCTGTTTTTATCATCTTCTGCTAGAAAACACTGAAGGTAATCAGACGGGATAATGCGTCAGCAAACTGTTGCATACATGTTGCATCTGGACTGACAGTCATTTATTCTAAGTGCAAAATGCACAAAGCTTTTATTTTAGTTCTTTTTTCAAACATGGTGTGACTATTGTAGGTTTATAATAAAAACTGCCTTTTTTATCACAGAACACAAGCATTATTCCTAAGCACTTTGCACCGTCTTTTCAAAGCCGATTAGAGCACGAAGAAAGAGGCCAGCTCATCCTTGCTAAGGCAGGATATTTACATTTCAGTGCCATGTGCAGTGAATTTTAATTTGGCTGCTACGATTTAACACACCAGTTTCCTAGCAGTTTCACACATGAGTGCTTAATGGCTTCGTTAACATCCTAAGGGACTTTCCTCATTACCTGATCTGGTCAGCTCTGACAGGTGCAACGAGTCTCATCACTGATCTTTGTTCATAGTGCCAAGTTCCCTTGCACCACCGATTGCAGAGAAATCGAAATCAAAGCAAACACTTGTGAGTCAAAAAGCCACAGCACAAAAAGAAACATCAGTCAGTGGCATAAGGGAATAATTCTAATGAGATCAGCGCCCTTGACAAAAATATACGGCCTAAAGTTAAATGTCTAAAATTATTCCTGCATTGCCTCTCTGAGTATCTTTGGATACAGACCAAGAACACCATTAGGCCATTTTAAACAAACCCATTAAGTATGTGTTTCATTATACAGGCACTGATAAAGACCGGAGGTGATCCTCTTGAAAAAAAAATTGTTGTTGTTTGGTTTTTCTCTATTAAATTAACCAAAAATATCTGATTGTAAGCTGTATTTGTCCTTTAAAGAAAGACTGTGTACCATTTTCAGTTTACACCCTCCTAGAATACCATAGAATCATCTTCATAAGACATAATTCAGATCATTTAACTGCAGCTACCCTCACTGTCACTATTGCATGTTAACCTAAAAGTCACTAAAGTGATCTAAAATTAAGGATACTTCATCAAGACACAACAATATTTAAAAACCCTTGTTTTCAGGAGTCTCGCGAAATCTCGTGTGAGATATTTAAACAGTTTCCAAATGAGTGAAGCTTCTCTTATCAATATCCAAATAAAATTCTTACATTTTTAAACTAAGAATATGTGCATCAGTGTGCTAACTGATGACCTTGGATTGCATGACCTTGAACTTTGCAAATCACAGCGATATAATTTGATGACTACTTCAAAGTGAAAGAGTTTTGCAGTGATATCAACAAAGAGCTGAAAAAGCAATGGCACCCTAACTACATCTTCTTGCCAACATCTTCCCAGCACCACAACAGCTTCTTTTCTCACATCACTTCATCCCCACTCGCCCACCGAGCAGTGGTCACACAGGCTGCACAGCATAAATTGTCTTCACTGTTTGCTTTGATCCCTGACATGTGCACAGCACCCTGGTAAAGCAACTCCATGTGGAGTGCTGACAATCATTCGACACTTTGTTGTTAAAAAAAACACATAACATATGTGCGCCTTGTGAATTGCCTATACAACAGGCTGTGCATCTCGTCTGATCACTGACTCGAAAATACAGTGGAAATACTGAACTAGCTTAAGTTCACGTACACTCAAATAACTTTTTTTTAAACTGTGAAGACCACATGAAATATATAGCATTTGATATATATGTGGTGTGGGCAGCAGCTAAATCGGGATGCTGTTTATGGTACAATTACTGTTTATTGAAACAATGAAACAATTTTTACTAATGCATCTCAACGTGAACAAAATCAAGTTCAGCAATTTGTTTTAGCAAACATAAGGTAAGAGCAGATTTTTTTTTCCCCACAGGCCATTAAAAAATTATAACTGATAATTTTTCCTAAAACTGTCATAACACTATTTTTTTAATCATGCAACGAACAGCAGTCATAACTTCCCGGCTATAGAGCTACCACTCCTTGCCACAAGCAATGATTCTTATGTAAGTCACAGGTCCTTACGTTTTTATTTCATGAAAATAAAATTATTTTTAAAATGAAAACAAGATGTAATGTTCTTTTCTTGACTGAGTGAATACAAAATGTTAAATAATTCCATCTACCTATATTATATCAGATCCACTTAATTCCTTTTAGGTCAAGTAATAAAAGAGTTGCTATGAATTTACAGTTTTATGACCTGAAATCCTGGGGGGGGGAAATAGGACTGCGGGAAATGTTTGTCAGTTTAAAAGAGTTAAAATTTGAGACTATTTTGAATTATTTCATAGGTGTATAAAGTTACCCCATTAGTAAAATGTTTTAGCAGTGTTGGAGAGTCACATGAATGTAACTGAAATTAATGTAATTGTGATCGTTTAAAGTTACAGAGGATATTATGTAAGTAAATTACACTTTCTAATGATTAGGTGTGTGTGTTGTAATATTAATTCTACGACTTTGCATCTTATCAGCATAAAGGTATCCACACAATGCTGGCCAGCGAAACTGTTGAGACAAAGAGTTAAGGATAGGATGACAAGATGGCAAGAAGCTGTCTCTGCTCCTTCCATCTGACAGTATGGTCTCAAATTTTAAACATAGTTTTTAATTGGTTCTCTTGTTTAAATTTGCACCACCAATTCTCCACAGCCAGTTGAATCAGCGACTTAGGTCTGCCAGGCCTTTCAGCTGACCACACAAAGGCAGGTGGCCATGGTCTATAATCACATGGGGGCTCTAACATTGTTGTACAGTGTTAAACCTATTTACCAGCTTTGAAAATGCTGTCTGTGTTGAAATATGCAAATTCAAACTTGAAGAAATATCTACAGCCAGTTGAGAACATATCAGTTGTTCATTGACTAGTCAATGTTATTCTGAAAGTACCTGGTGTATTTGGTTTTGCTGAATTGTCAGCCCGTTGGTTTTGTTGAATTGTGTTGGTCAAGTCCAAGGTTACTACACGATTAGCTGTTTTTATATCAAGCATCATATAATCATTAGCTGTGTTCCTTTTTGTCCCAGAAATTGCCTCAAACTATTACAAGGCCATATGGACTATCATAAAAACTTCTTCCCACCCACTGCTACCTGAGCCGATGGCATTTTCCTCTGCCAAATGAAAAAGGCAAGAAATCTCAAATGGAGTGAAAAAGGACTTAGGCAAATCCATACCTCATACTAACCTCACCATCTTGTGCAGTCAAGTCTTAGTGCTTTTATCTGGTAGGCCTAATACTATTGATGGGCTGTTGAAAAAGAACAGAAAATCCCTTCGCTACAACAGCATTTTGGCTGCTTAGCATTTGTTGGAATACACAGTAGGAGCATTATGGGAGCAGATTATTTATTTTGAAAGAGAGGCAATTCGATACCTGGGGTCCACTGAGAAAAGCTAAAATGTGTTCCTCGTGCAAAACAAGCAGCCAAGTGGAGACTTGAGAAATCAGAAGGGGGAGAAGTGTGACCAAGGTGCTAAATTGAATAATAACAGAAAACGACAAAGCCAACAAACTCTAAAACCTCAGAGCTGACAAGTTCATTACGCACTGAAACCACCAGGCTAACAGCTTTTCTTATGGGGCTTTTACTAATAAAAGGTTTCAAAAATAACTGCACATGCTGCAGTTTCTCTTTGGCCACCACAACACAGCTGGGTTGGTGTCAAATCAAGGTCATGTTTTTAATCCCATATTTTCGCTTCACATACTTAAGCTTTTCTATAGCTGCTCTTAAATACTGAATAAAATATTTTTTTCTTTCATTTTTTTAACTGAGATGGCTGCAGCTTGTCCAGTTAAATACAAAATGCATTTTGAATAATAATAAAAGCTAAATTTAATATATTGAAGATAATTAGAGAGATTTGATGGCTCCACAGTGGCAGGAAGCAGTTAAAAGTAACAAACTGAAAAACACATGCAGAAGAGATGCCTTGGGAGCATTCAGTGTTTCCCTGAATGGATTATAATTCTCAAACCTGTCTCCTACATTTATATACACAATACCCTGCAAATACAGCTCATAAAATACACATTGCCATTCAAATTCAATTTTTAACAACATGCCGAAAAACTTTATGAATTAACTAATCTGCCAGGGAGTCCATGGTTTGCTTTCCATTTGGGACCTTAATTTTTACACTTAGCTTCCCTTGTTTAAACTCTGTTTAGTTTAATTTTTGCTCAGATGTTTACTTTTAGGTTTCACTACTAAAACCATTTCATTTGACTTAGGAAAAGAAACTTATTTAAAATATCTGTGCTGCAAGTTGAAAAATTCCATTTAATATTTTATGGTTCATTCAAATGTGACAGCGAGCACTTACATGTGACGAGCTGCAAGTGAGATCAGTTAAAAGTAACAAACTTATGTATTTTTTTAAATTTTCTTTATTTTTTAATTTATTAAGTTTTGTATTTTTGACCAAAACTAATTGAACCTCAATCACAAGTGGCGCATGTGGACGAACAAGTGTAAACTGTGCATCTGAATGTTACAAATACAAATCTGGGATTCGTAAATATTTTCTGATCTGAATTTGTTCATGCTCTACTGCAGCCTGCCACATCACAAGGGCTGCAGTCTAGTCAAAGACGCCGAGATCTCCCTCTCCCCTGGACACCTAATCCAATTCTTTCAGGGGAACACCAAGGCGTTCCCAAGCCGAGAGAGATAATTTTTTTCAGTGTGTTCTGAGTCTGCCATGGAGCCTCCTCCTGGTAGGACATGCCTGAAACACCTCACAGAGGCGGCAACCTGGACAAATTCCCAAACCACATCAGCTGACCCCTTTTGATGTCGAGAATGAGCAGCTCCACTCTGGGCCCTTCCTGAACTACCAAGCTCCTCACAGTAATCTCTAAGGGAGAGCCCACACACCCTTTGGAGGAAGCTCATTTCCACTTCTATTCGTGATTTCATTCTTTCGGTTACTACCGAGAGCTTGTGACCATAGCTAAGGGTAGGTACATAGATTGACTGATAAACTGAAAGCTTCAGTTCTCTCTTCACCACAAAAGGCTGGTATAGCATCTGCATCACTACAGACACCACACCAATCCATCAGTCAGTCTCCTGCTTGGCAATATCCCACAGATACTGGAGAGCATGTACGTTTTTTTCATTGACTGAGGTAATTTTCTCATCTTGGGCTGAGAGATCAGGTTCTCCACCTGTTTTCTTCTTTTTATTTTGGTCTGTTAGTCTTTGTTTCATATAAACTTTGATGTCAAAACTTTTCTTACTTGAACCGCAGTTGGTGTCTCAGGGGAAATGATATTCAGCAGCTCCTTTACTTCAGCATCACTTTTTATTTCTTGTCATAATCATTGTCAATCCAGTGGAAACACTTTGCAAAGGTGTGCCTTTTCTGCCTTCCTTAGTCCTGTCAGACCTTATCCTGTTGTTTTACTCAAGTGGTGCGCCACCACTTTCTCCACTACACCTTGAGGTAAATGTTTTCCCTAACATGGAGAAATGGGAGAGTTGCACGATGCGACTACAGGTAGTGAGCAGAAGCCCATTGATTGAAGCTTAATTTATACCCATGAGCTGAATCAATGTATGACATGGCCTCTGCAAACAGCCGACACTGGTGCCAGCATTAGTACTTCTACTGGTGTGCATTCGGCAGCATCAACGCAACATATAGTTAAATTTTTAGGGAGGTGAACGTGAAGTTACAATGTAGGGTTCTGGTTGGGCGATCCGTAGCATTGATTCAACACTGAAGCATAAATCTGCTCTTGCAATGATTCAGAGGTGGTAAGAACAAAATTGGCAGCTTCATAACTGGACTGGAGGACTTCTGCGTTTTGAGGTAAAACAAATCATGCTAAATTAATTTTGTTCTTCATTCAAAAATCAATGTTTCTAATGTTTTACTAACTCTTTTAAAAACTGTGCAATTAAACCACTGGTACGATGTGAACTGCACTGCTGGCATTTGTGCATTTGGAACCGTGTGCAGATACACTACACAAGCAAAATGAGGACTCCTGAAAACATATCTGGCAGAAGATATTAGCAGCATATATATGTGATTTCTTGGGGATGGGGTTGTACTGGGGGAGACTGTACAATGCTGCTGGGTATATTGCTGACACATTTGAACAATTGCTGAGACCCAGCCCTATAGCCTCTTACACATGGAGAGAAAAGTGCAATTGTTTTCTTCTGCCAATCTAACACAATATAATAAAGGCCATATGCCAGGAGGCAACTACTACACCCGCCTGGCCAGTCTCAAGGGTGCTTATGGGATCAAGAGCCCAAAGCAAGCATAATGCCTGACCTAAAGAGAGCCAACAGTGTGGCAAGAGACGCTACTATCACACAGAGAAACAACCGTAATACACTTGGTTCCTTAAGGACTTTCACGCAGCACTAGTTTAGCAACAGTCACTTCAACGCCAGTGCTTGAAACATGAAAAAAAGAGATGCTGTAAAGCCAGTGAGCGGATGAAGTCAAGGACCTATTTTGTCATTCAAAGCAGAGTCAGCCTGAAGCGCTGTGGTGTTTGAAGAAACTTATGGCCTACTCTACCTTGTCCACATTACAGTTTTCCGAGGGGGGATGACAGACTGCAGAAAATCAAGTTTTACACTGGCGTAACTGTTTGGGCATCACTGAGTTCCATTTCAAACATCAAGGGAGCCTCACTCAAATTTCAAAAGGACACTGCACTAAATCATTTGGGTGTCTGGAGGAATCAGAAAGGAATGGTTCATGAGTCATTTCATGTGATGCGTAATGTTTCAGGCACTGTCATAATCCGTTAACAGACTTAATTAAAGAGCTGAGTGCAATCATAACTCGGTCTACTGCTGAAGTGACGTCCCCTGTTTGTTTATATAACCTAGATGCAAATAGGGACAGTCAGTGGAAATCAAGTCATCACTTGGTAATGCCCTTGTGATTGCGTAGCACACCACCAATGACTCATGAAATATGTTACTCCGATCACAGGTTACATCCACATCATCAATCCTCAAGATTAATTTGGCTTGGGAGATGAGTTATTCAATAATTCATTGTGTAATATTTGCCTGCAAATTAATCCTTATTCAATGTGACAAGGAGAATTAAATGATTGCTTACCAGGTAATTTGGACATAATTATTCTTCTTTCAAGCTATGGTCTACTGTGCAAAATCTACAGAGTTGTTCTCTATACCAGGTGCTGTTGTTAAGACAAAGAACCAGACTGTATTCTTTTCCCAATAGATGAAAAAAGCTAAGTTTAGACTGGAGCAAATAAAAATGATGCATGTGCTCTAGATGTTGCTTGTCTTCCTGGAAGAGATTTATGATTGGTATAATACAGAGGATATTAAATGATCATGTTTTTATTACATGTCCTGATAAAATTTAGTTGTGGGCATATTATTCTGTAACTTTATTTGACTCTAATCTATTGCACACATGTATGACCATTTTAATTTTGTTTCCTTTGAACCTGAAGAGATACAAAGCTATTAAGCTTGCTCAATAGCCACCTGTCTCTCCTTCTGGTGACCCACATGTAGCCTTATTATCTCTTCTGAACTTACAGTATGAAATTTGACACAAAGAACAGATTTTATTTATTCTCATAAGCATTCAACCAAAACAAAAATAGGCTACGGTAATGATTGGGTGAGCATTTATATTCATACCAGGAGTTAAGAGCAGATATTATATTATTCCACAATTCAAAGGGCAATATATTTTGAGACATAACCTTATGTGAGAGGAGTAGACACCTAACCATTGCAGTTAATGTTAATCTACTGCAATGGTACTGCAGGGGCTGCTGTTACTTATGAATTTAACTAAAAGTGAAGGTCAACTTGATTAAGATTCGGATCGGGCAGGAACTAATTCATGTGAGGCTGTTAACTACAGAGTGTACTCTAATTATACAAGTCTACCGAGTGGAAACAGTCGCACTTCACTGAAGTGACCTCAAAGGCTGCTTTTATTCACTGCTTTGTTCAAAATAGTTGAAAGACTGAGGCTGAGTTATTGTACCAGGTCACTGTAATTACTGTTAAAAAACAAACCCTTTCTCTGACATTTGAAAAGTGCAACTTGAAATCTACAAAGCACATAACTGGAATAGGAAGAAAAGCTAGATTTATTACCTTAAATGAAATGAACAAAGCAAGTACCAACTGCAGTTTGAATGCCACCGTTGTAAAAACAGCCCACTGATTAAAAAAGTGATATCAGAAACACTTGGAGTGATACAGCCCATTCTGCGTGGATTCAAGTATATCTTTTTTTACTCACACCTGCTGTCTACCTGTCAAAAGGCTTCACTGTACTCCTGGCTCCCCTCCTTCACAGCCACCCCACCCCCACAACTCCACCCTATTCACAACTGCAGGCCCCCCATTGCGGTCTGTCAGATGCCAGCTTCAGACATGGTGCACCACTGCGCTGGAGTCTCTAGAGCTAACTGTCACTTATTTTTTCTCCCAATGCTTTTAATAGGGGAGGGGAAGCATAAAGCCCAGAAATACACTCAGAAAGAAAAGATATGGCCGAAGCTGTCAGGCAGTTGTAGAAATCATTAGGCCATACACATATTGGGAGCCATGTAGCATTAGTTTTGCCAGAGATGCTGCTATGGTAAGCTTGGGGAGAACACGAAGGCAAAGCTCTGTTATATTAACTCTTTATATTATAACCCGTTACATGTCTCATTTTTGTAAAAATGAAGGCAGAATCGGTTTTTATTTTTAACAGGAAAGCTGTCATTTTCACATTAATATTTTATAGCTTTCACAACTTTTGGATAAACAGTTAAGAAAACGAATTGGTGGAGTGTCATATTGAATTGTTTTGACTTGAAAAATGTACAACTTTTTCTTTTGCAAAAAATCTGGTAGCATGTTGCAGTAAGTTAGCCAGCATCCTTTTCAGCCATTAGGTGGAATGGACTGCAATGATATGAGGAGATAATATTTCCCAACTGTATGTGTAATTCATGCATGCTTGTAAGAAAAGCTGAAGTGCATAAGTATGTGAAACTTCTGGTCAGCCCTGGTCTAGAAAAGGAAGAAAAAACTCAGTGGACATAAGATGCCTTTCAGGAAAAATTCCTCTGGCCAAGCCTCATTTGGAGTTAATAAATGGACATCTTTATGCTACATAGTATTGAAGAAGAATATAAGATGAATTTAAGCAATCCAAGGGCAGGGCATAAGGCATTACAAACTATAAATGAAGTTCTAGACAAAACTAGGATAAACTTCTTTCTTTTAACCAGAGTAAAACATTAAATTGAAAAAAAATAAAAGTTTCAACTGCACAATTTCTGAAACTCATTGTTTAATACATTTTCAAAATTGCTTTCATCATTAATATTAAATCATCTCAACCAGATTTAGTCAAACATTGAAGTACATCTCTCATTATCTCATTATCTTCCGCTTATCCAGATCAGGGTCGCGGGGGGTGCTGGAGCCCATCCCAGCTGTCATCAGGCGTACTGAAGTACATGGATAAACATATTATTCTACTGCGTTCGATGTTCAGATATCATGGCAAATATTTCTTTAAAATAATTTGAAAAATGTTAAATAACAAAACATAAGTTTAAAAAAATCAATCTTATCTATATCAAAAAACTATTTAAACTTCAACTTTGTGTGAATTTTCTATCAGTCACAAACTACATGTCATGCACTAGGAAATGTCTAATGTATTTTGCAGACTGCCTTGTTGAGCTCATAATCTCTAAGAACCATTATTCTTGGTTGTTTGACAGATTTTATCCCTGGTTCATTTCTGCAATAATGTCGAGAGATACTGTTCTCTCCTTTTCGGTCGTCATTCATTCATTTATGTCACACAAACCATCAGAAACTCCTGCAGGTTGAACTGAGCTAACAAAACATTTTTAGGACTGATTAACTCCAGTAAATGAACTAAACCTAAACAACATTAAACCTATGCCTACAAATAGCATGACCGTAACAAGCTCTTATCCCCCCTGAAGACATATGGATTGATTAATAAAGGAGTGCAGAATGCAACACTCTTTAGAGAAGACTCAGTCACAGTGGTAGTCTATCCATTTAAAAAGAATACCCAACGTTAAGAATGCAAAATGTTCAAATGTAGAACACCATCCACTTTTTCAAATGCAGTTTCCAAAAAAATGTCCATTAGGTGTAGTACTGTACATATTAATATACTGTCCATTCCCCCATTCTCTGTCCTGCTAATACTATCTCTTCTCATGTCCACCTCTTGAGGTGATGCTTTTTGCTGTATAGTCCAGCTGAGTTAATCTGTTTTATGCATCAGTGACTTGCAACAAGTCCACTCTCTTTTTCATTAAGTGACCAAGAGATCCTGAAGACCAGCAGAGCAGAGAGCAGATCACACACATTAGCAGGAACCTATTTTGAGAAATAACAGGGCTTGTTTACATTTGTACCCACAAACAGACACACAGACAGTTATAAAAAATCACCTATTCTTTGCAAGTTTGCAACTCATCAGTGGTTTTCCACAGCAAAGGAATCTAAATGGAAACTATTCCAAAGCTGTGCATTCTAAAAAAAAGTGTCATGAAGCAAAAGTATTCAGCAATCTATTTGTGTTTAGATTTTTTTCCAGTTAGAAAACTATTGTTTCCAGCTTTTTTGCTTCCATAAGCTAGAAGAAAGAATGGGGGGGCAGATCAGCCTCCCCGGCCACGAAGTGCCACCATCTTCTCTCTCCATCTGTCTGCCCACTCTTCCGGGGGCTAATTATCCTAATCCCATGAATCCAGAATGTAGGCTGGTGGCATGCGCCTCAGTCCCAGGATGCTAGCATTTTGCCTCCCAGTTAAAATGTGGAAATTAATTACCGCCTGCCCTGCTGCCAGTGGGAGGAGGAAGAGGAGAGGCAACCGCAGGAAGGCCTCTCCCTGGCAGGTGTGGGAGGGTGCTAGGGACTTCTCCTGAGAGCATCAAATAGGAGCCAGGATTCTAGTTTAGTTTGTTGTACATGTATGGTATCATTGAAGCCTTGTTAGTCATTTAAAGTATCTGTGAGCACCAAAATGTTGGCTTCACTAAGTTATTTATAAAATGTTTAAGCACGGCAAAAACAAACTTTATGGTCATTCAAGTTCAGTTTAATTAACTTTAACCAAGTGCCATCTTGGTCAAAGCTGTAATTATCAGAAAAGAAAATTAAGTTTAGTTTATATTATGCTTTAATAGTGCCCAGATATGAGTGTACTTCACAGAGTATGAACTGCTGTCATCAGCACCAACTACAACCCCGGTTCCAAAAAGGGTAGGGATGCTGCGCAAAATATAAATTAAAAACTCAAGTCAGTGATTTAAAATTCTCATACACCATTTTATACACAAAACACCATAGAAAATATATCAAATGTTGAAACTTAGTCATTTTAATGTTTAATGAAAAGGAGTAGTTCATCTTGAGCCACACTCCTCAAAAAAGTTATGACAGGGCCATGTTTACCACTGTATAGCATACACTTTTCTTTTAACAACAGTCAACTTAAACATCTCGAAACTAAGGAGACCAGCTACTGGGCCTTTGGAATTCTTTAGAATTTCACATTCAAGAACATTACTCTGAAACTGATTCACAATTTTTAGATTCAGTTTCTGGCAGATTGCTGAACCTCCACCCGTCTTTACTTCTGAGAGAAGCTGCTTCTCTAAGGTGCTCTTTTTATTCCTAATCACATTACCAGCCTGTTGCCAATTAACTTAAAGGTGCAATGTGTGAAAATTACCAACATCTACTGGAGAGAATGCAAAATTGCAACTATTGAATACCTGTCCTCTTCCCCCTCCTTTTTGGAGAACCTATGGAGGCCCTCAGGGAACAAAATGGAGTCTTCCACAATCACACCCATCAGTACATCCAGTCCAGGTGTTACTGTATGTAGATAATAAAGTATTCTTATTCTAAAAAAAAAATGGGTCAGTTTCCCTCTGGGATTATTAAAGTATTCTGATTATGATTCTAATTCTGATATAATTAGGAATTAAAAATTCAGTTGTACAGAATAAGACTTAGGAATTAGAAGTTCAGTTTTTATACCACAAAGTAGATAATAACTGTTGAATATGATAGCTGCTCTACATTCTGAGTTTAATGCTCATGGAAGCTAACATTGGGTATAAAACCACACAACAGTGTTTACAGTAGCAAGACAGGGAAATTGCCTATTTTTCCATGTTTGCACAGTGAAAGTGTCTTTTTTCACTTCTTTAGCTTCTTTGTTTTTATGGCGGGTTATGTCTTCCGTAAATAGGAAGTGACATTCATTCATTCATTCATTCATTCATTTATCTTCTTCCGAGGAAGTGACATCACACAAAAGCTAACATTTAAGTCTGTTCCTTCTGAGCTATTATAGAAACATGGTGGCAGCAATCTACAGGGCAGGTTGCTTAAGTATCTTTTTAAGTGAACAAAAAACACAATGATTATTATCCTGGAGTAATTTTACACTATAAAAACATAAATACACAAGTTAGACTCAATTTCTGATAACAAATCAACTTAATTATGCCTGATTGTACCTTTAAATAGTTGCAACATGTTCGTTCAGCTGTTTCTTTTTAGTATCAGTTACTTTTCCAGCCTTTTTTTGTCCTTTTCTCAATTGTTGTTGCTGCCATCAAATTCAAGATGAACTAATATTTTTCATGAAAATGTAAAATCTCTTACCATTTGATGTTTTCTATATTCTTTTGTGAATAAAATTTTTGAGATTTGTGAATCACTACATTGTATTTTCATTTATAATTTATGCACAACCATATTTTGCAACTCTACGGGTTTGTTGTTCTGTATAGTTATTTAAATAGAGGGGTAATATACATTGTGCTTCAGAGGGATATTTTCAGATCATTATTAGAATTCAAAATGTAGATTTTTCTTTTTCTTTCTGGCAGTACATTATTTGTTGCATTATCAATCATTTACCTCGGTTCAATGTAGTGTGACATCTTTCCAAAAGTATGGAATAGTGTGATATGCTTTGTCTTTTGTTAAAATGAGCACGAACAGGAAACTAGTACTGGTGCAAAAATAATCAAATACAAAAGTTTTCTTTAGTATTAAGTAGGGAGGAAGGCATAGCTTGATTTTGCAGTTTAGGACTGTCAACCTTGGAGTACCATTTTCAAAATAATCTAATATGAAAGAAACAACAACTAACATACAGCATATGTTTTCACCATTTCCTTAACACAGTTGAGTGAATAAAAAAATAACCTGCAAGATATGTGAAAGCTCACACTCTATTCCAAAACACCCACATGGCCAAATGACACAGACATACTCAGTCACACTTTTACTTTGCCAAGGGAAACGGGGTGAATAATACCTCCATTAAAATGATATTCACAGTTGAGAAATTACAGTTTCTGGCATCCAGAAAATCACACTTTCTATTTTTCTCAGAGGTGCTTGCACTTGTCAACAGTAGTGGTCTTTTTAACAAACTGCTTTAAGTAGTGCCAGAATCTAGATGCTTTCTTATACATTTACAGTTCTTTTTCTAAGCAGTTGGATACCATGTTGAATATAAATCACTTATTTAAACCTCATGTGTATTTATTACTAGATCTATTGTTTTTGATTAAAACAAACAAAAAGTCATGTTGAATTAATACAACCCGCTTTTTTTCAAACGTTGGGACTTGGTCATCTTTACTAGTGTGTTGCATCACTGCCTCCTTTAAAAACATTAAGAGTCTATAAACTGATGAGCCAAGATACTGTAGTTTTAAACAAACATTTTTCAGTTCATACTTACTGTAGGATTTTAGCTGTTTGATAGTTTAGTGACTCCTCTGTTGTATTTTCAAACTGATAATGCTCCAAATATTTTCAATAGATGAGATGTGTGGATTGAAGGTAGGCCTGTTTAGCACCTTGCCACTTCTACTACTGTTGTAATATGTGGAAAATGTGTTTTTGGCATACTTTTGCTTAAAAATATGTTATGCAAATGACAGCATGTTTTGTTTCAAGTCCTATATATATCATTCAGTATTTTTAATAAGGCATTTTTTAACTGACAATGAACTGGATGATCTCTCTCCTCTTTAGCCCAGAGGAGGCTTCCATGATTTTCAGCACAAATTTCACATTTTATCTGCCAGGTGAAAAAAAATTTTAAAGAATCTTAAAAAAACAAAAAAAAAAACTGGGCCAGCAAATATGACACCATTTCTGTTTTTGTTTTTTTTTTTGTTTTTTTTAATTTATTGCTAAAA
>VUQH01068237.1:22835-39875 GCA_015106775.1 Etroplus canarensis
CTACACTGCTCAAAAAAAAAAAAAAAAAATCAAAGGAACACTTTGATCTCAATAAAAATAAAAATATGCCAGATATCTTGAATGATATAGACTGGGTGATGTGTCAAGAACAAAAGGATGCCACATCATTTGATGGAAATAAAAATGATGAATATAAAGAGACCCCAGATATCAAAGTGAAAAGATAATGCAGCAGACTAGTACATTTTGCTAAAAGTTCATTGCAGTAACTCAAAATGGTATTCAGTTTGCATGGCCCCCACGTGCTGGTATTCATGCCTGATGATGTCAGGGCATGCTCCTAATGTAAAAAACAGATGGTGTCCTGGGGGATCTCCTCCCAGATCTGGACCAGGGCATCACTGAGTTCCTGGAGTGCAACCCTGGCATCATCAGATGGACCAAAACATAATGTCCCAGAGGTGTTTTATTAGATTTAGGTCAGGTGAGCATGGGGCCAGTCAATGGCACCAATCCCTTCATCCTCCAGGAACTGCCTGCATACTCTCACCACATGAATTGTCATGTATCAGGAGGAACCCAGGACCCACTGCACAAGCGTAGTGTCTGATAATGGGTCCAAGGATTTCATCCCGATACCTAATGACAGTCAGGATGCTGCTGCCTGGCCTGTAGAGGTCTGTACATCCCTCCATGGATATGCTCCCCAGACCATCACTGATCCACCACCAAACCGGTCATATTAAATGATATTACAGGCAGCATAGCATTCTTCACAGCGTTGCCAGACCCTTTCACATCTGTCACATGTGCTCAGGGTAAACTTGTCCTCATCTGTGAAAAGCACAGGTCACCAGTGCCGACTCTAGTATTCTATGGCAAATGTCAATCAAGCTCCATGGTACCAGGCAATGAGGATAGGGCCCACTAGAGTATATTGGGCCCTCAGGCCACCCTCATGAAGTCTGTTTCTGATTGTTTGGTCAGGGACACATTCATACCGGTGGCCTGCTAGAGGTCATTTTTTTTCAGGGTATAGCAGAGCTCATCCTGTTCTCCCTTGCACAAAGGAGCAGATAACCATCATGCAGGAACTTCAATGGACTTGTCCAGCTCTCCTAGAGTAACTGCCTGTCTCCTATAATCTCCTTCATACTCTTGAGACTGTACTGGGACAAACAGCAAACTTTCTGGCAATGGCATGTTTTGATGTGCCATCCTACAGTAACTGGACTACCTGTGAAACCTCTGTAGGGTTTAGGTATTACCTCATGATACTAGCAGTGACACTGACCCTAGCCAAATGCAAAAATTTGTGAAACAGTTGAAAAAGATGAGGAGGGAAAAATGTAACTGGCTTCCACCCGTAAAACCATTCCTGTTTTGGGGGCTGTTAAATTGTTCCCCGTTTAGTGCATCTGTTGTTTATTTCATTGACACTAAAGCAGCTGAAACTGATTAACAAACCCTTCTGCTACTTAACTAAACAGATCAACATCAAAGTAGTTTAATTGACTTGATGTTGATTAAAAAGGTGTTCCTTTAATTTTTTGAGCGATGTATGCTCACTAAACAGAGTTTTCAAAAGTCTCTAAGCGCTTCTGGTGTGCCTGAAGGTCATAGCCATTCAAAAGTGTTTTTTAGGAGTTATTCCCTTTCATATACAGAGCGCTCCCATATTCTCTGAATCTTTTAATGTTATACAAAGTAGAAGATTTGATCTCAAATTGTTTTGGAATTTAACATTGAGAAACATTATTATTAATTTAAATTGATGTCAAAGAAATTTGCATTAAAGGGCTAACAACATAATTGATGCAAAATAAAAGATAAAAAATTAATAGTTTTAATTTTAGAATTACTCTGAAATCCATGTACAGCCTATGATCACAAATAGCATCCAATATATTTACTTCTACTTTTAACAATCAGCCATTTAAACCGCTTATATTGCTACAAAGGTTGTGAAATCAGGTGGGTAGCGCTAGTTTTCTGATGAATCAACACTAACTTGCTAGCTAGTCATTGTTCAGTTAATATTGACAGCAGCAAGTGTTTTGAAACAACGCCAATATCGACAATCAGTCAAATAAGTAACAACCAAGCAAACATAAGCTTAGTTATTGCTGGAATGACTGGCTACAGCAATGAAGGTAATGATAGCACTAAGGACACTGGTGTTGGGATTAAGGTGATGGAGCCTGACATTTTTCCCAAAGAGTTGGGAGTGGATGGATCTATGCAAATTAGTCTTGAGAAGTTTCCCTCATGTGTCTTCAGAATGAAAAAGATTGTTTTAATCATTATTCATTCAGCTTTCTTTCACCTGTGCAGAAATGCTTGCTGTTCTCAGTCCAAATGTGGTCCAGCTTTCACTAGCAATGGTTTCAGTGATTGAAAGCATGCAGTGGAGGCTAATGGGGTACTTAACAGACACAGGACCTCCATGGAACATTTTGCTTGTTTAAGTCACTAGAAAGAGTGATAGAAGTGTATAAATAAAGAAAAAAAAATCTCATTATACATTCATGAAGATCAGAAAACAAAAAAAAAAAATCTGCACTACATTTATAGTATGTAGTATTTATTTTATAGAATGCAATACGTCTAATTTACCATTACAGGGTAAATTAGATGTAAATTTGTGATTGATCAGAAAGAAGAGGTACGCTTTTCTATCCTTATATTTCTTAGTTGGCCCAAATTAGACAGTTGATTTCTCAAAACATTACCTACATAAGCCATAAAATCACAATGAATTTATATTCATGATGAGCAATGTTGTGATGGAAACAATTGTGAAACTAATGAGGAAGTCATGATTTATGATCAAAGCAGATGGGACGAAGGATCCTACCTATTCATTTTGTTAATGAAGAAACAATAGAAATAACAGAACATCTGCTTGTGATGGCCACTGCAGACTCAGGCAATGTACACTTCATCACCAGTATCATTCTGTCCCAGCTGGGCAAGATCTAAATCCCCACCATGATGTTAATTCAAGTGCATGATGGTTCTGCAGTGATTTTTGGAAAGTACTGTCCACCAGTGCAGAAGGTGGAAAAACTGAAATTTCTATTGGACCAGAGGTGGTCGGGGCATCAGTAAATATTGCTAACACCCTGGTTCTTTTGAGGACTTCAAACCACTCTTTGCATATGTTGATGATAATGCTGCAGAATTATGCATAGAGGCTAATGGGCTATTAGGTGTCAGAGTAGTTTACAAGGTGTACATTACAGTGAAATTATCTCTGTTTTTTAATCCATATTTCTGTCACAAGTCTATTTTTTTCACGCACAAACCTTCCTTGTCCCAGGTGCTTGTGCTGCTGAATTCTGTTAAGAATTTACAATATTGAGGAAGCTGACCTTTTAACTGTACACTTGTGTCAACTACTGTGTGTGTGCCCAAACGCTGTTGGATACAGTTAAAGTGAGTGCCACTGACTTATCTACCACTTTAACAACACACAAACTCAGCAAAACAGAATACTTACATATGTAGTTGAAGGAACAACCATAATAAAGGGCACTGACAAAACTGAGCTACACTAACTGTATTTGAGTGCTTTGGATTTCATACTTGGGGATATTTAATGACCACAACACTGAGGTGGCCACTGCAGTTAAAGTGCTTGATCCAGAGAGAGAGATAGTTTTGAATGCAACGCCAATAAAACCAATCACGTACTTGACAAATGCTGCAGTTGTGGAATCTGGATGTATTCTGCATAAGAGTGCATCTCTAAATACAAAAGCAACAGCAGTCAAGAAATGTCAACTATTAGAAGGCTGCTGACAGAACAGCACAAAGTACTTAAGGCCAGGAGTGTCAAATTGAGTGTCATGCATCGTGTTTCAGCTGCCATGTGTGAAAACTCATTCTCTACATTAAAGAACATTTTAACCACTAATAGTTGTGCAGTGTTGCACAGTGGCAAGACTCAGCTTGTGCAGCTAGTTTTTGAACGTGATCTTGCATGAAAATTGTAAAATGAAGAGGATGATGAGCTGAGGAGATTCTACACTGACAGTCACTGTTCCCAGCTGTTCTGCTTTTTGGTGAGTTCATGAAACGACTGGTGCACCTTGAAAAAAATCTCTCTCTTTCTTTGTATTCCATTTATGTAAGAGAGAATTATTTGCACTTTTGTAATTTACATTTTGTGAGAATATGCATACATTTGTGGCCTATTCTTTTTATGCCTTAAAGGATATGTTTACCCTTTCACTTCGTGTGTAGCCTGTGAAAATGACCCACTGTATTTGGTTTATTTGGGCAGTTGCGTCTTTCAGTATAGCACCTTTCGGCTGCTCCCTTCTACTCTCCACCAAGGGCTGCCAATGCGGATAAATCCGCATTGGTAAGTTGGCAGAGGTTTAACACCAGATGCCCTTCCTGACGCAACTCTCCATGGTGGGAGGGGCTTGTGGCCCCACCTGGAATCAAACCAGGGACCTTTGCTTGTAAGGCAAATGCGAAAATCACTATGCTACAGGGGACATTGCTTCTTGCAATATAGTATTAAGTTAAAATCTCCCACTGGGCATCTTAGGTTAATAACCCCTGGTTTGTAAACAGCCCTCCATGGATTGCCACCTTATTGTGGTGGAGGGTTTGCAAGCTCTCGTGATCCCAAGAGCTATGCTGTCGGGGGCACTTTTGCCTTGGTAGGGTCTTTCAAGGCAGAAAGGTCCTGGGTGAAGAGCCGGACTAAGAGCAGTCCAAAATGGATCTTGATGAAAAGAAATATCAGGATTCAGTGTGCCTCACCCGGAATGGAGTCAGGCCTGGGGGAGGGTCTCAAAAAGGTAAGCGCCTGGTGGTCGTGTTTATACCCATGGAATCTGGCCAGGCTCACCTCGAATGAGTCACATGGGTCCACCCTCCAGTGGGCTCACCACCCTGAGGAGGGATCATGAAGGTCTGGTGTAATGTGGACTGGGTGGCAGTCTAAGGTGGAGACCTTGATGGTCCAGTCCCCGGCTTGCTAAACTGGCTCTTGAAATGTTGAATGTTACCTCTCTGGTGGTGAAGGAGCGATATTGGCAAGAAATAGTCGGGCTCACCTCAAGGCACAGCTTGGGTTCTGGAACCATACTTTTGGAGAGGGGTTGGACCTTGTGTTGTGTTCAATTATAAGGATGTCCATATGGGCACTTAGCACCAGGACTCCCTAGGACGATGATCAATTTTGTTATCGTGTCATGAGACCTGTGACCATACATCTTGGACACTCAGGTGAAGAGAGGTGCAGAGCTATCAACTGACCTCTACCCGGTGGTGAGTTGGATCCAATGGCGGGGAGGATGCATTCAGGCCTGTGGGTTCCAAATGAATAGTGAGAGCGTGCTGGGAATATCTGGCAGAGGACCCTGTCAGAGAGGTTTTCGACTCCTACCTCCAGAAGAGCTTTTAACCATATCCTGGACTTGAGACAAAGTCTGAATCATGTTCCTCACCGCCATTGCCGATGAAGCTGCTCAGAGCTGTGGCCATAAGGTTGTCGGTAAATCTCGTGGTGGCAACCCCTAAACCAAATGGTGGACACCACAGGTGAGGGGGCCCATCAAGCTGAAAAAAAAAAAAAGAGTCCTACCAAGCTTGGTTGGCTTCTGGGACTTCTAAAGCAGCCGAGTTATACTGGCAGGCCAAGCAGAATGCAGTTTGGGCAATTGCCGAAGCTAAAACACAGGTGTGGGAGGAGTTCAGTGAGACTATGGAGCAAGACTTCCAGTCAGCCTCGAAGAGATTCTGGCAAACCGTCTGGTGACTCAGAATTGGAAAACAGCTCCCCGTTCATACTGTGTATGGTGCAGAGGGCGAGCAGCTGACTTTGGCTGGGGGTATTGTCGGGCGGCCAAAACAATACTTTGAGAATCTTCTCAAGCCCACTGACATGTCTTCCATAGTAGAAGCAGAGCCCGAGGACGAGAGGAGAGACTCGCCCATTACTGGGGCTGAGGTTGCCGCATTTACTTAAAAAACTCTTTTGCGGCAGAGCCCCAGGTGTGGATGAGCTTCAGCTGGAGTACCTGAAGACTTTAGATGTTACTTGGCTGTCCTGGTTGACACATCTCTGCAACATCGCGTGGAAGTCGGGAACAGTACCTTTGGCATGGCAAACTGGGGTGATGGTTCCCCTCTTCAAGAAAAAGAACCAGAGGGTGTGTTCCAACTAAAGAGGGATAATGCTCCTCAGCCTCCATCAGAAGGTCTAGGCCAGAGTATTGAACTGGAGAGTCTGGCTGTTGGTCAAACCTTGGATCCAGGAGGAACAATATGGTTTTTGTCCTGGTCGTGACACATTGGACTAGCTCTCTACCTTTTTGAGGATCCTCAAAGGCTCATGGGAGTTTGCTCAACCAGTCTACAAGTTTTGTGGACTTGGAGAAGGCATTTGACAGCATCCCTTGTGGTTTCTTGTGGGGGTGCTTCAGGAGTATGGAGGATTGAATTTATTGCTATGAGCAATTTGGTCTTTATACAACCATTGCAAGAGCTTGGTTCGTATTGCCAACCACCAGTCAAACTCGTTCCTAGTAAGAGTGGGACTCTGCCAGGGCTGTCCTTTATCACTGATCCTTTTCATAATTTTTATGGACAGGGTTTCTAGGTGCAGCCAAGGAACAGAGGGTGTCATGTTCGGTGGCCATAGGCTCTCGTCTCTGCCGTTTCCAGATGATGTAGTTCTGTTGGATTCATCGAGCAATGACCTACAGGTCTTGCTGGGATGGTTTGCTACTGAGTGTGCAGTGGCTGTGATAAGAATCAGTACCTCTAAGTCAGAGTCCATGGTTCTCAGCCAGAAAAGAGTGGATTGTCCACTCCAGGTTGGGGAGACGGTCCTGCTCCAAGTGGAGGAGTTTAAGTATCTTGAAGTCTTATTTACGAGTGAGAGGAGGATAGAGTGGAAAATCAACAGATGGATTGGAGCAGTGTGTGCTGTGATGTGGATGTTTTACCGGTCTGTTGTGGTAAAGAGGGAGTTGAGCTCTAAAGGAAAGCTGTTGATTTACTGGTCGATCTATGTTCCTACCCTCACCCTTGGTCATGAACGTTGGGTAATGACCGAAAGAATGAGATCACAAATACAAGCGGCTGAAATGAACTTTCTGGAACTCACCTTTAGTGATAGGGTGAGAAACCCAATTATCCAGGAGAGGCTAAGAGTACAGCCACTGCTCCTCCATAGGAGGAGCCAGTTGAGGTGGTTCGGGCATCTGATCAGGGTGCCTTCTGGACACCTGCCACTTGAGGTGTATACACACACACATACACACAGCTAAAAAAGAATTGAAGTAATGCCTGTTGATCTGGTCAGTTAGGAAACAGAGGAAGTTGTTAATCAGTTTCAGCTGCTTTGGTGTTAATGAAATCAATAACAGGCACACTAGAGTGGGAACACTGAGACAACCCCCAAAACAGGAATGGTTTTACATATAGAGGCCACTGATATTTTTTCCCTCCTCATCTTTTCTGACTTTTGTTTTTTGACTATTTTTGCATTTGGCTAGGGTCAGCATCTAGGCAATACCTGGACCCTATAAAGGTTGCACAGGTAGTCCTACTCCTCCAGGATGGTATATCAACACATGCCATTACCAGAAGGTTCGCTGCGTCTCCCAGCACAGTCTCAAAGGCATGAAAGAGATTCCAAGAGACAGACAGCTACTTTAGGATAGCTGGACAGGGCTACAGAAGGTCCTTAAACCATCAACAGGACCTGTATCTTCTCCTTCGTGCAAGGGGGAACAGGATGAGCGCAGCCAGAGTCCAGCAAAATAACCCTCAGCAGGCCACTGGTGTGAATGTCCCTGACCAAGCAATCAGAAACAGACTTCATGAGGTTGGCCTGAGGGCCCGATGTCCTTTAGTAGGCCCTGTGCTCACTTCTCGGCACCGTGGTGTTTGAGTGACACTTGCCATAGAATACCAGAATCGACAGGTCTACCACTGGCACCCTGTGCTTTTTACAGATGAGAGCAGGTTCACCCTGAGCACATGTGAAGGACTTGAAAATGTTTAGAGAAGCTGTGGAGAATATTATGCTGCCTGTAACATTGTTCAGCATGACCAGTTTGGTGGTGGATCAGTGATGGTATGGGAAGGCATATCCATGGAGGGATGCACAGACCTCTACAGGCTAGGCAACAGCACCCTGACTGCCATTACGCATCAGGATGAAATTCTTGGACTCACTGTCAGACCCTACGGTGGAGCAATAGGTCCTGGTGCACAACAGTGCCTGACCTCATGTGGCGAGAATATGCAGGGAGTACCAGGAGAATGAAGGAACTGATACCAATGACTGGCCCCACAAACTCCCCTGTACCATTTTGAGTTGCTGCAACAAAGCTTTGGAAAAATGGACTAGCGTGCTGCATCATTTTTTCACTTTAATTTTGAGGGTGTCTTTGAATTCAGGCGCCTGTGGGTTGATGATTTTCATTTCCATCAAATGATGTGGCATCCTGGTTGTTCCTAAAAGATTACTCATTCCATATCAGTATAGATACCCAGCATGATATTTTCCCTACTTGGGATCAGCAATCCAAAGCAACAGATAGAGCATAGGAGAGGTGAAGAAGAGAGTAGAGGTATGGTGGAGTGGGTGGAGAAGAGTGTCAAGGGTGCATTGAGACAGACAGATAGCAGCAAGAGTGAAATGGAAGGTTTACAAGACGGTAGTGAGGCCTGCTAGGATGTATGGTTTTGAGACAGTGGCACTGACAAAAAGACAGGAGGCAGAGATGGAGGTGGCAGAGTTGACGATGTTGAGATTTTTGCTGGGAGTGAACAAGAATGGACAGAATTAAAAATCAGTACATCAGAGGGACAGCGGAAATTGAGAAGTTTGGAGACAAAGTCAGAGAGGCAACCCTGAGATGGTTTGGACATGTTCACAGGAGGGATAGTGGATGTATTGGACAAAGGATGTTGAAGATAGAGCTGCCAGGCAGGAGAAGAAGGGAAAAACCACAGAGAAGGCTCATGGATATAGTAAAAAAAGACATGCAGAGGGGTGGTGCGAGGGAAGATGATACAAGGGATAGGGTGATGGCAACATCAGAAAGTAGGAACAGCTTCAGAAATACCAAGGGCCAGGGCATGTGGGGAATTTTATGCTTGAACTCTGTGGCAGCTGCATCACCACTGAGCAGGTTGCAACAGAGATAAGATGATAAGTAGAGGACAGTCTGCATTCTATGTAGTATCATGGTTTTTCCACCCCAAGCAATATTTATGTCATAAAGTCAAGATTGACTGAGTTCAGCCCAAATTGTTCCTCAACTTCACTTGTTTATTAATCTGCATCACTTCATGATCTATCAAAGCAGAAATTTTAGTGATATGTGTGACCATGCATATAAAAAACATTATTGTCAAAAACCCATTTCCTCAGAATTAGGTTGGTAATTAGGGATGTGAAGTAATAAAAGCAAAAGTAATAAAAAGCTTACAACAAACACAAAGACACATGTCTATGACGCATGCATCATCTCAACCTTGCTGTATAGTAGTGAATGCTAGACTATCTACTCCAGACAAGAAAGACAGTTGAACAGCTTCCACCAATGGTGTCTGAGAAGAACTTTGAACATCTCTTGGAAGAACAGAGTAACAAACAACACTATTCTACAAAGAGCCAAACTACCAAAGCATGTTCACATTACTCATCCAACGGAGACTTCGCTGGCTTGGTCATGTACGTAGAATGGATGATGGTCACATACCCAAAGACATTCTGTATGGTAAGCTTATTGATAGTAAAATAGGAGTCAGCTGGCCCTACCTGAGATTCAAATATGTTTGCTACCGAAATCAGTGTTGACAACTGGGAGCAGCTAGCCACTGGCAGAAAGTCATGGAAATGTGCCACAAGGATAGGTACAAGCACGGCAGAGACAAACAGGAGAACACAGAATGATGAGAGACATAGATGACGGAAGACTTCAGCAGCTAACCAACGTGACACAGAGTTTATCTGTCCAACTTGCAAAAGAGACTGTCGTTGAAGGATTGGTCTACTCAGCCACAGACACTGCAAAGCTCACTGAGAAATCACCACAGCACAGTCCATTGTCTCTCAAAGACAGAAGGATGCCAACAACCAACAAAGTAATTTCAGTGTTTGTATTTGCACTTTGCATCTTTATCTGTTAAAGGAGTTAAAATTATTTGAGTTCATTTTTTAATAAAGTAGCAAGCTGATGTAAAATTATTTTTTATTATCTTTTTCATCTATTTAGTATTTAATGCAACATATTGCACTTTCTACATTAAGGCATTTTTTTCATCTTCAATGTTTCATATATAAAACACATCAGATCTCAATGGGAAAAAAATCACTCTGGATAGCTGTGCTGATATGGACTGGGTAATGTGTGAGGAATGAAAGGATGCCACGTTGTTTGATGGAAATAAAAATTACAACCTACAGAAGGCTAAAATTAAAGACACCCTGAAAATCAAAGTGAAAAACTGTTGCGTCAAGCTAGTGCATTTTACCAAAATTTCATTACAGCAACTCAAAATGGTAGCAATTTGTATGGCCCCCACGTGTGTGTAGGTATACCTGATAACTTTGGGACACGCTCCTAATAAGATAACGGATGGTGTCCTGCGGGTATGGCATCTGTGGATATGCTAGGGCACACTTGGTTCTCAGTTTCTGGGATGTGAAACAGGTGAGGCTCTGTGCAGATGTCCACACACTTCCAAGTTTAATGTGACTCCACAGATTCTTTTGTTACGCTACACTATACTAAACAACAACGCACTAACTATGTAAGTCCCCTTCAGGCAGACTTCAAATGAACTTCAAAGAAGTATAATAAGAATGATTATTTGTCCATGGTGTCTGCAACTGTCTGTGTCCATGTCTTCAACAAAACATAATCCCCACCTTAAACTGTGAGCTCTATTTTTTGACTATGGACCTCAAACTTGAGCAGAGAGCAAACATCTTTTGTTTCAGTGACATAAATTTCATATGGATTATCATCACTCGCGGCACCTAGCTTCATCTGAGGGGTAACATTCAGTGAGAACTACCTGGATTGTGATGCGTGCCAGGATACAATCAGGTGCACTCTTCCATTCATTCTCTCACAGAACATTAACCCTAGTACTGCAGGACGTCAATATATTGATGTCCCAGATAAGTTTCGTGTACTGCCGGTCATCTATATATTGATCACTTCCGGTGTTTTCATTCACTGCTGGTCATCTAGCGGGTCGTATAGCTGGCAGTACTAGGGTTAAAACATGAGTAATCGGGCCACACAACACAGTTTGCCTCCTCTCAATTTTGTGCAAGATAGTTGTTGCAATTTTTACAAAGACTGTCTTTAAGAATCACTCTTTGTACATACTGCTCCAGGGTAAATCACAAAGGCACAACTGCTGAAGGACAGAACAGGACTTACACCAAGAAATCTAAACTTAACAGTCCTGCTAAAAACAGTCCCGAAGTTCAGGGGAAGATGACCATGTACTAGAAAAAAAAATTTAAATTAGGTAAGGTTTCTGGGTCCAATCCCAGAACTTTTCATAAATACACAGATGCTGCTTACCCTCTTATCTCCCAGCAGGTGGTGGACAGTACCATGAGTTTTTACAGAAACATGGTGAATGGACACAATGCTTATGAAAGTCAAAGGCTTTGCCCATGACAGTGTTAATGAGCAGAGGGGATAGAACCATCTCCTTCAGTCTTTGATGTGAGCATCCATATTTGCTTGCAGTCTGAGCATTTTTGGATTAATGAGTTGCAAGCCCATTTTATTTTTAAGCTTAAAACATGCAATGTGCAGCAGAAATTAATAAAAAAAGAAAAAACCTAGCAGTCATATTACTTAAAGCTACCATAACTTAAAATTTAAGTGTTTTTTTTAATTACTTTACAGTATATGACACATTTTCTTAAAGTTGCTTTAATACAGAATTTTTACTTAAGAATAGACTTATGTTTTATTGTATGGTAGCATTCCATATACATTTTATGTGGCTATAATTGTAGTAATTTATTTGAAACTTTGTTTAAGCAGTAATCTAGATTTTGAAGTAGTCAACAAAGAACTGGCTAGACTCACTAACTCCAGTTATCTATTTTAACACAGGGATAAGCAACCATGTGACAGGGAATAGCCCAGAGTGTTCAGGTTTTCATTTCACCCAAACACTGCACAGGGCGATTTCACTGATTAGCATGCCTTCTAGCTGACAGAAGGAACTAATTAGTGTAATCACCTGCTGTACCATGGTGCACGGTTTCCTGTCGCTGCTTTAAAGCAAAGTAACTTTGTCTCTCCCTGAAACAATACTAGCTAAGTTGATTACAGCATCTAATGACCTTGATAGTGTGATGAGTGGGCCACTGTGCATTCATGGCTTTCAGCATACTACTGGAATCTTAACACTGCACTTGACTTCCAGAGATGTGATCCCACCTTCACATATTCTCATTAGGAACCCTTTGCTGATCATTAGTGCTTTAAGTGCCTTTAATTGATAGTCATCTCTCACAAATGACTTTCCCATTATTTGCTGACAAGCCCCTGCACTTCTTAGCCTTACAATTCCACAGTCTCCCACCTTTTGCCCCTAACTAGATTGCACAGTGATGCACTGAAATGTCACTTATCATTTCTAGAAAATCAAAGTGTCTCCTGGTCTATACTGTGTTATAGTGCTGCATGAACTAGCGGGTCATTTTTTTTTACTATTCAAGATTCATTTTCCCATGATGCAGCATGCAATCAGCCTGTGATAGTACATATTATTTTTGAAGGTGACTCAAATTTTGGATATATTTTGGGTTTCAATCCCATCATCACTAGATGAATGTCACGGCCCTCATCAGGTTTTTTGTTCTTTATTAAACTCTCCCTGACCACAACCATCCATCTTTCCCTCTCTTTCTGCAGTCATCTATTGCTATGGCTCCTTTTATCTTCCTATTAATCTCTGCCTATGTGTCATGGAATCTATATCAGTGACATTAAGTCCCTTCAGCTGCTTTAAAAATGACTGTCTTATAATGTCGTGATGAACAGAATGTGGATATGGACTGTTTCTTACAACCTCACAATGAGGAGAAACAAGTAAATGTAAGTGAACTCTCTGCTACTGACTCTGAATAGAAATTATTTCCAATAATTAATGCAGCAGTAATCATTAACAGGCTCTTGTGTTCTGTAGACTCACACTCTGCTAGAACTCTAACATTTTAAATAACTACACCTTTATGTATGCCCTCCAGAGTCTCGATCAACCAAAAAAATAATTTGTTCCTACAGCTAAAATTTTGCTCCAGCACATTTTTTATGACCTGACATTACTGCCAAGGACTTAAAGTGATGTTCAGTGTATTTTAAGTAAGAGACAAAGTAATACATTGCTACTAATGCATACTGAAGATTTTGTTAACATTTACCATTGCTCACATTCAAGCATAAGGAACTAAGCTTCTAAAATGGAATCAGCGCTTAGGCTGAGGAACGTCTTTAAATACCAGTGTTTGATGAGTTAGGATGATTGTCTGTTTTTAGATGTGAATTCACTTATTAATTGCTTTCCCTACAAAATCATGAAGTATTTATAATCTTGTAAGAACACTGGTATTTTATCTGCTCACAAATGAATGAACAGACATCTAGAGCCAGCTATTCTTTTTCTAGAGCAGCAGGAATTTGGCAGCGAGTGTCTAACCTCCAGGCATGCTAACAGGCTAACGATACGCTAATGTGTCCCATTACACCCGATTTGCCAGGAGGGGATTCTTTTTGTTGAGCATCATGCTGCTGGTGGATTTCAGATGGGCACTGTATAATGATGCGCGGCTTTCTTCCTGGCTCATAAAAGATACAACGAGTAGTCCTGCTGAGAGTCATTAGGAGGACCATTTACGCTGTGCCTTTCTTATTCATACACTTTTTGTGGTCTTTGAAGAGAGCCACAAGGCTACGGAGACATCACAAAAATGAAACGCGAGCTGCCACTTGGACTAAAAGTAGTTTTACTAAACGACTACTACACAGATGTTCAGGTCTTGCAATTATTACCAAAACCAGCTTTTGGGGTAACCAAAAAGTAAACAAATGAATAAATAAATAAAAGTACTTACAAACAACAAAAAATCTAATTGTACACCAAGGTTTTCTATTCATGCTTGCATTTGTAGAGCATGAAACACAAATTAGCATGGTGTGATGCAAGCAAGCAGAGGAAATCACATACTATTTTCTGCCTCCTCTCTGGCCTTCCTATTACCATTCCATCGGCAAATTGAATCCAAGGCTGATTTGAATTGCACCACTATATAACCTCTTATTTATTCATTGCTTTTCTCTCTCCTACATACTCTTAAATTTAATAATTCTTTTTTTTTTCTGTCCAGCAGTCACCACAAACTGAATGCCAGAGAGATCCCGTGCTTCCCAGTTCATACTTCCCAATGGGAAGATGAAAATCTTATTACTGACTCCATCATTCCTAACTTGGATAGTACTTTGTTATTTTCTATATTTATCTATTTTGCCCAAATTCTGACATCAGCGTTACAGTTTGCTTCTTGGCCTGTGGGCTGCAGGTCTGAAATACATGGCTATATTACAAAATTAAATAATATGAATCAAATCGTCGATCTACTGTGTATTTTTACCATATATATGTACTGTATGTATACCTACACTGATATTACATTTTCTTCAAAATCACTTGAGAAATTGCCAATAAACAAAATAACTCAAAAATATCTCATCATCTGAATGTGAGGTGCAGTCAACAACCACAGAATTCAGTTTTACCACAAAATCCTTTAAACTATTTTCAAATTGCTATGCTGCATTAGGGTCCTCTACTTGCTGCCAATTAATGGAACAACTTGGCTACAATGAACCCAGCAGTATCAGACTCTCAGAGAGTAATTTCCATTCATGGGACCCTCTTTGTTCATTCATCAGCTTCTCCAAGGCCTCATGCTCAACAGTCTATGGAAGGAATGGCAACCATGGCTAACCAGCTGATCACTCTTCCAGCCTCTCTTCCTCCCAAAGCCCATTTAATTTAGGAAATGATCTGTGGCCCCATCTAACCGTATCCTGGGGATTTAGGACAATGCAGAGGCTTTGCTCCTCTAGATGCCACCCACGTATGGGGACCTTTCGACAGGGCTGTGTTCATTAATGTCATTGCTCATTTACTTACCTATTCTGGATTTGAGAAGGAGTTAAATAAGGTGTTTGATCATCTTTTGTGTGCTGGTGATGCTGGAAATGGATTTTATCTAATGATATCTAATGGGGCCCACTATTCTGAGGAGTTTTGGATTCTATCTGAGTTAAAGTGGAACGATGAAGCTTTGCAGGATGTGTGTGTGTGTGTGTGTGTGTGTGTGTGTGTGTGTGTGTGTGTGTGTGTGTGTGTGTGTGTGTGTGTGTGTGTGTGTTTTGTTTTGTTTTTTTGTTGTTTTTTTTTTTACATGGATTATGTGAACACATAAAAGATCTGTCCCTGGACTCTCTCGTTTATTTGGATACCGAACTAGACAACTGCCTGCGGGAGAGACGTGGTGAGAAGACATATATACAAGCTTTATGTGAGCTCTGTGGGATTCCAGGACTACATGGATGAGAATGGACAGGCAAAGATAGACCCAGAAAGAAATCAGTAACTGGGTCTCCAAGACCCTCTATCTAGAAACAGCTACAGCACTTCCTTAGCTTTGCTAGTTTTACTCTTCCGAAGGGACAGCAGGTAGATTGCTGGCCCATCTCAGAGTCATTTCTTCAGCCATATTTTTCTCCTGCAGCTTTGAAGATGAGCAGGCTTTTACTTGCCTCAAAGAACGATTCAGCCCAGCTTCCATTTTAGTACAGCCTGAATCATTTGATCAGTTTATCACAGAGGTCAGCACCTCCAACACCCTCTCTCAGTGCTCTGGTCTAAACCTGAAGCTTTAACCCTGTGTATTCTTCACTTGCCTTTTCTTGCTGAGCATAACAGTGACGTGGACAACAACGGAGATGCTGGGAGTCAAGTTTGCTTCAAGAATCAAGACACTGGTAGCCAAACATTTAAAATCCTCTTCCTGCCTTTGAGTCTTCTATCCTCATAAAATGATGCCCTCTTCCTGTGTTGTGGAAGCCCTTTCCTAGGAAACTGGGTCAATAGTGAAGGAATCTCAACAGTCCAATTTGCCATACGACCAAAGTATTGGGCATACTCTCTCCATTCTCAAATGGTACTTCTGGTGGCACTCCATCCAGATGAATGCAAATAATAGTATGCCTTTTTGCAAGCTTGAAATAAAGCCTATCATTGTCCACTTGCTAAGTTCCCTTTGCGCTTTCTTAATTTTGTTTGACTTCAAAAGATAGTCCTCTGAAAAATTTATCAAAGAATTTCCAGTGGGCCATTTGAAAACAAAAAGATCATTAATCCTTCAACCATCAGATAACAATTTCCCAGGACCATGTGAATTCACCAGTCGTTCTATGACTCCCAGGAAAAGCCTTTGTCTTCCACTACATCATAGCATCCTGCAAATCCTTTCACCCACTGAAATCATCGATACCCATCTTGCATACACAAAAGCATACAAGGCATTCGCCTCCAGGGCTGTGGCGGCTGTGGTATGGTCCACAGGAGCTCCTTTTCTCACTTGTTTACCTATGTTTGCTGTGCATCTTTGGGTATGTGTGTCCTTGACCATGGCCACTCCCTTCAGCTCCTGCACTTCCTGTTCATTACCTTGTCAACTCTTGCATTATTCACCCACCATGATGTTAAGATCAATTCTCAAGCTTATTTTGCTCCTTATGTTAATGCTACTCTAACCATATGTCATGGCGAGGCATGCCGGGGGTGTGGTGTGGACCCAATTGCAGGACCGCTGAGCCGACGTGATGTGCAAAAGGCTTTTATTGAATCCAAATAATAATAATAAAGTCCATGAACATAAATCCAAAACGAGAAGCGTGAAAAACCTGGAGACATGAACGGGTGGCACAAGGGGGTACAACGACAAAATGACGCGACCAGCCCTGGACCCAGCGGACCGCGAAC
>VUQH01068242.1:0-14243 GCA_015106775.1 Etroplus canarensis
TACAAGACGGTAGTGAGACCTGCTATGATGCATGGTTTGGAGACGGTGGCACTGACAAAAAGACAGGAGGCAGAGCTGGAGTTGGCAGAATTGAAGATGTCGAGATTTTCTCTGGAAGTGACCAGGATGGACAGGATTAGAAATGAGTACATCAGAGGGTCAGGAAGAGAAGAGGAAGATCACAGAGAAGATTCATGGATGTATTGAAGTAGGACATACAGACGGTTGATGTTAGGGAATGATGCAAGGGATAGGATGAGATGGAGGCAGATGATCCGCTGTGGTGACCCCGAATGGGAGCAGCCGAAAGAAGAAGAAGATAAATGTTTTTCTGTGAAGCACTTTCTAACTTTGTTAAGAAAAGTGCTATATAAATAAAGTTCATTATATCACTACTACAGTGTCTCTGTAGTGTAGTAGTTTACACATTTGCTTTACAAGCGAACTGTCCCCAGTTCAATCCCAGGTGGGGACAAAAGCCCCTCTGCTCCCATGGGAGGGCTTTGTCAGGAAGGGTATCTGGTGCAAAACCTCTGTCAAAGTTACCCGCTGTAGTGACCCCTTCGGAAATACAAGGAAGCAGCTGAAGGTGCACTTTTTTTTATTGTTATTAAAGTTCTCTGCAAAAGTGTTAAGTCACAATTTTCTTCATAATTTGAACCCAAGCAGGCAGACAGTCTTGTCATCTTTTTTTAAAGTGGTATAGACCAATAGTTCTCCAGGCTTTCTGAAGGCTCTTCACTTATTTTCAGTTCAGTCCTCATACCTGACCATTTCTGAGTAATGTTTTTTGTTTAACTGCTTAACACTAACCTATTATTCATTCAAGCATAAAAGGGCACCTAACACAAAGAATTAACCAGTGTTGTCTCTATACATAACACACAACATGGCAAAGAAACAATTTTAAATTGTATCTATAGGCACTTTGTTACTAGCAGCCTGTTGCAGAAACACAATTTATTTAAATTTATTTAGCTGAATCTATGAAAAATGCCAAAAAACACAGTTTGACAAGCATAAAACAGAATTTTTGCACCAACAAGGCAATTCCCAAAGAGATAGTTGCTGAAAACCTGGCATATCTTGGCATGGTGTGCAGTGTGTCCTTAAAAGATTGAGTAAACTGGACAAGTGGAGGACAGAAGAAGAAGTAACAGCCCCGAAAAACTATCTATAGCAGATGAACAGTATCTGAAAGTCACGTCCTTAATTATGTTGATAAAGAATTGAACAAAGGGAAGTCAATGTTCATAGCAGAACTTTAGAATGTCTTTCATGAAGCCAGGAGAGATATTCCTGAAGACTACTTACAGAAACGACATGAAAGCTTGCCAGGCTGTTTTGAAGAATAAAGGTAGTCATACCAAATATTGACTTTCAAGCTGGTTAGAATTCTACAAACTGTTTTTACCTTATGTACTGCATCTCCATAACAACATCTAAAGAAATGAGGGGTGGCTCAAGGCTTTTGTGCAGGACTTAATATGACCATTAGCATGGAAAATGATTATTTTTTTGTAGTCTTTTAATGATGCACAACACTCACGTGGCTCTGGACTGCAGAAAGTTCCGTTGCCCTCAAATCCAGATTTACACTGACAACCGACACCTGGCACACAGTCAGCCTGAGCGTGGCACTGCCGGCACTCCTTTGGGATTGAGCCTAGACAGACAGACGGACAGACAGACAATGAGTGATTCATCTCAGCATGAAGGTAAAAAGGTAAATAGGGCTTAAAAATAAAACTCATAAGTTGTGCAATGTGCTTTTATGATGAGAAAGAATTAGAAAGCATTGAGAGAACAGAATCTTCAACACAGCTTCATAAAAAGTTACTGAATTCTGAATGCATATGTGGCTCACACTGGGCAAATAAAAAAACTTTTAAAATATATTGCATTTCTGTGATGTCTTGCAGGAGTTGGTTAATGTTTACAATCCAGTACAGTACTCTTAGCAGTAGCAGTTCTTGGGAAAACCGAAAAGTGCCCATAAAACAACAGATAAGATCTTGATCTACAACACATTTTGGGTGAAAAACCATTAGATGATCATTGTGTACAAGTTGCAGTAAAATCTGATCATAAGATTTGCAATTCTTGGGAGCTGTGGACATATGGATGGATGGACACCCTGCCTTGGCGTTACCTCATCTGTCCTTCGGCTGGATGAGCTAAAACTGGTAACATGAAGGCCCACAACTATGCTCAGAAAAATTCAATAAACCATACTCAAGTTAAATTTGGCTCCTTCAAAGGTTGTTTCCTTGTCCACCTCTGGACCGTTTCAAACACTGCTACTATTTTTAGATCTCTCCCACGAAGTTCTTTCATAACCTTTTGCACTTGGATCTCCCACGGCGTGTCAAAATGATGACCCCTCAAATTTAATTTTATTTTGGACAAGAGGACAAATCTGAAAAGCAGGTCCTTTCAAGACATGACGCAATGCAAAATGGTCAGAATGGGATTTTTCAGAATCAGTATCAGCCTCAGAATCCTTTATTAATCCCAGGGGAAAACTGCATTTTCACTAAGTGATCTCAAAACAGCAGAAGCACTGAATGCAGTTTTTCACCATGAAGGGATATGTGGCCAAATTTAAGGAGGTTATGTGCTTTTAGGGGGTGTAAGGCCTGTTTGGTTAAAGCAAAAGCTGTAATCACAATTTCATTAACACAAGTTTTCATTAAATTAACCTTTAAAAATTGGTCTTTTTAATGGGAATTTATAGTGAAATGACTTTTAAAATATATATTCAAATGAAGAACAAACAGAGGGAACACCGGGTTATCTCATAGGAAGTGAGGACCAGGCCTCACAAGTGCAACTGCCAGTCCCTGCTGGCCTGCAGCCTCCACCATGAGATGTCTGCAGGTGTTTATGAGGGTCACAAGAGGCTCAGGTGGCAGCAGATTCGGATATCTCAGGAGACCAGCACGGCAGATAGTGGGACAGTGATGGTGCGTGGAAACTGAAAATCAAATGACATCTGTTTTACACACCACCTAAAGCGTAGCTTGTGACAGACCCTCAAAGATCCAGACCCAAACGAAGCTGCAACTGTTAATGAGTCAGCCACAGACTCACCTACAGAAACCCTTCAAGACTTTCAGTTCTTCAGATCATACTGACCAAAGACTGTCGTGATGTGGGTGTGGTGGAGCCAAATGCTTGACATGAGATGTGGTGAAGCAACAGCAAGAAAATCCTTTAATAGGGCAAAACAGAGTCCCAAAAAGGAAGTCCAATATGTCAGCTAATAGACAGCTTTACACAGGAAGATGCTGGGGAGCAAAAGACACAACTGAAAAGACGGGCGTACAGACAGAATCTACTACAAACACACACACAAAGGACTCAGGGGAGAAGGGGCTATAAATATAAAGCCTGATTACAGATGGGAGACATGAGGGAGAGGGGCACAGGTGACAAGAATCAGAGTAAGACCACAACAGGAAGTAAACTGAGAGGGAAGACACCAGGCACAGAAGACAAACAAAGTAAAATAGAGCACAAAACTCACAAGGAGGTGAGGGACCAGTGGTGAATAATAGTCAAACTTAAAAGTAAAAAATACATGACTGAGGCTCATGGCAAGAGTGCATCTATAAACTAATCATCCAGGAAAATGAACACAAGGACGGTGAGCCAAAAACTAAGCATAAAAACAGGGACTCAAAACCATGAAATTCCAAAATAGGAACCTGACATGAATACATAAAAAATATGAAAAAGAACTTAAAAGAATCAAAGGAAACCCAAAAAAGACTGGCTCGAGCTGTATTAAACAATCAGGGGGTTTAGGCTGTTTTTATAACACAGGACAAAGCAAAGAGTTTTATAGTGAAAATAAAAGCAGAAAGTAATTGTTTAATCCTAATGATGTTGCTTTCTAAATTGTTAAAAGCCACAAATGTAATTGAAAATAAAATTAATTACTCAGCTGTGATTTTGATCATATCTTGTGCTTTGATTTGAGTTGAACAAACAACTCCCTGCCGTCGCTGTGTGATCAGTGAAGGTCACAGAGAAAGCCCAAATTTCCTCATGGCCCAACCCTTCTTGATGTGATGTGATCCTAGACATCATCTCTTTTATTCTGCAGCTTGGACAAACTGCAGCTGATTCTATAATATAATATTTTAAGAATTTCAGCTGCAGCAACAGCAGATGGCAATCGCAGCAGACAAAACTGTTAGATCCCACAACCAGTTTGGTTTCTGTTACATAGATATGGCTAAAAATGTTTACAGAAAATGCCGCTAAGTGGCAAATCCATATTTTAAAAATGACTGAAAATCTAATCAGTTCCAGAGCTCTCAGAGGTCTATCAGTATACTAAAATTACAAATTCTGCATCAAATCGTTTTTTTTTTTATTATCGTGCTCACATGAAGAACTCGTGACGGTGGTAGTGGCAGCACGATGTCACCATGAAGTTATATGCTCCCTTGTTTTGTGCAGATCAATCAAATAGTCACAGAGATCTTGCTAAAAGTTTGCATTTTTTACCGATTTCAGCGGGGGCATCAACAAACGGCAATAGAGGCAGACACACCATGGTGCCGCCATAAAAATATATGATCCCATGAGCAGTCCAGTTTCTGTTTAGTTTCAAAATGGCTGAAAATCTAATCAGTTCCAGATATGATGGAGGTCTATCACTGCACCAAAATCCTGCGTCAAATCATTTTTGTGCTATTGCAATGACATGAAGCACTAATGATTTCATCATATCTCCACTTTTAGGACATATGAAAACAGGCTAAAATGTTGTGGAAAAAGTCATATGAAGTACTGCCAGTTTAAAGAAGGGTGCCTTTAGGTTCATCCTCTGTCTGTTCATCCTCTGTGGGTGGGGTTCTTGAGATGATATTAGGGACAGCCCCCTGCAGTTATATCTTACAGAGTCGAGGGCAGAAAATTTGTCTGCTGACAAGGGCACACACACACTTACATTAACCAAACCCCCCCTCAAAAATGCAAGGAACTAAACTCACCCTGAGACAATCATAAAACTGTAACCAGAAACTCCAAACTATTACCAAGGAGTGAGTTACAATATAATAATAAAACGTTAAACACCAAAATATATAAAAATACCAAAACTGAAATACAAACGAAGAACTCAAATGTACTAAATACTGGGATCAGGGCATCTTGTCAGCTAAGAACAGGAAACTGAGGCTACATATCACACAGGCTTACCAAGCCTGGACAATAGTATATGAAATGTTGCCTGGTTTGAAAAGTCTCAATTTCTGCCATCCATCCATTCATTTTCTACTGCTTATCTAAGAGAAGATGCCCTCACCTCCCTCTCCCTGGCCAACTCCTCCAGCCCTTCCAAGGACACACCAAGGCATTCCCAAGCCAGATGAGAGATAATCTCTCCAGTGTGTCCTCGGTCTGCCCAGTTGCCTCCTCCCAGATGGACGTGCCTAGAACACCTCATTTAGGAAGAGCCTAAGGGTCATCCCGGTCAGATGCCCGAACCACCTCAGCTGGTTTCTTTTGATGTCGAGGAGTAGCAGCTCTACTCTGAGGCCCTCCTGAATGACCAAGCTCCTCACCCTATCTCCAAGGGAAAGCCCAGACAAAAACTCAATTCCAACGTTCGTATCCACGACCTCCTTCTTTTGGTCACTAAACAGAGCTTGTGACCATGAGTAAGTGTAGGAATGTAGTTTGACCAGTAAATTGAAAGCTTTGCTTTAACGCTCAGCTCTCTTCACTGATACAGTGACTGATACAGCAACCACATTACTGAAAATTCTTCTTCAGTCCATCTGCCAATCTCCCGCTCCACTCTACCCTTACTCGTGAACAAGACCTCGAGATACTTAAACTCCTCCACTAATGGCAGCAACTTGTTCCTGAAACACTTTTCACACAGAACATGGCCTCAGACTTGGAGGTGCTAATTCTCAACCCAGCTATTTCACACTCGGCTGCAAACCATCTCAGTGTAAGTTGAGATGTTGTTGAGCAACAAAACCAATAGAACCACAGCATCGGTAAAAAGCAGAGATGAGATTCTGAGGTCACTATACCTGACACCCTCCACCCCTTGGCTGTGCCTAGAAATTCTTTCCATAAAAATCATGAACAGAACTGAATTTCGAAGTCTCAATTTCTGCTGCGACATTCGGATGATAGGGTCAAAATCTGGTGGAAACAACCACAAATTATGCATCCATTGTGCCTTGTATCAGAGGTTCAAGCTGGTGGTGTAAAGGTGTGGGGGATATTTTCTTGGCCCACTTTGGACCTCTAAGTACCAAATGTGCATCGTTTCAACAGTGCAGCCCTACCTGAGTATCATTGCTGACCATGTCCATCCCTTTATGACCACAGTGTACCATCTTCTGATGGCTGTTTTCAGCAGGATAACGTGCCATGTCACAAAGATGAAATCACCTCAAACTCATTTTTTTGGACATTAACTAGTTCACTGTACTCAAATGGCCTCCAAAGTCACCAAGGCTCTCTCAGGCAAAACATTTGGTATGTTGGTTGAAATTTTGACACTAGTGAGCTGAAATTTCAGTCTGGGTAAAATCTCTAACAAAAAAGCTTTAACGGGCACAGTTCATATCATAATAACTGCATTAATTTAACATTTGCATTAGAAGTGACTAAAAAGTTCTTCATAATAAACAAAAGGTTTCAGGGAATTAGTATGGCACTGGGTTAGGGCTAATTTCACACACAGACTTAATATTTACCAAAAATCAAGGTGCCCAGGTGGTTTAAAGAATTACTGAACTTTATTTAAATGTTTAATAACCTCAAAATTGCAACATTTGCATTCAGGAGGAACCAGTGGGCTTGCAGCTAAAAGCCACGGCCTGGGTAAGGAAGACATGAAATTTTAAGAAATGATATTTATTTTGCTTTTTTCTTAGGTTTTGTTGTCAAAAAAACCCATCACAGAATCATACACACTGCATTCAAGAAGAAAACTTACCTATTTTTTTCTCGCAGTGATCGCCCTCCCAGCCAGGCTTGCAGGTACACTGTCCAGATCCTTCCATGCCGTCATCACACCTTCCCTGGTTCCTACAGTCACAGGCTGAGAGAGAGAAACACGACTTGACACCTTTTCTAATCCAACAGAGGTGTGAGAATAGAGGAGCTATTTCAGGAGTCCAGATTTCCTGCAGTTACAGTTTGACTCTGTCTGTGGTCTGTAATTATGTGACTGACAGCTGGAACTCTTCAAAGCTTTGATCTCATGAAACTTTCTCGGTTAAATCATCAGTACAGCAGCAAGAATGATTGTTAAAAGTTAACTACTACTCCCAAAATGCAGTTTAAATGGAACTTCTGTTCATTTCCAGCTCTATATCTTTATTCTTGGACTCATAGTTCAAAATAATCCTTATTTATCTAAGGATAAATTTAGTATCTGTTTTAACATGTCCCTTTGGTCAAGTTTCTCCTCACTGGCTGCCCCTCACAAATATAAGTTTCATGTATGAATTAAAATGGGAGAAATTCTTTGGGATCCAGAGAAGATATTTAAACTATATACAATTTTTCACTGATACTGATGACACTGATGGCCTTAAAAATTTAAGTGAAAAAATGGAATCTGTGAAAAATGTCCATGAGTGTCAGTAAATCTCACTTTATAGGGAATCAGATATGCTCATTTCCTGCTCCATATTTCTAATTTGTATTTTTTATTATGTTTACTTTTGCTTCTGTTTGGAAAAAGCTGGTTTAGCTCCTCTCACTTTAAGTGAAATTTCTTCTGACTAGCTGTCTCTTGCAAACCAAAGGTTTAAACATCAAGTGCATGGAGCCTTTTTCTGACTTCATACAGAGACAAGAGTAGAAAAACTGTCCGAAACCAAACATTTAGAGGAGTTTCAATCCTGAGCTTTTAGCTCATGAGGATTACTTGTTCAAATCAGTACCATGTTTAATTTGAGTATCCCTCATTTTAACAGTATATACATACAACAGAAATTAAGGAAAAGCAGAACAGGTCCCTAAGGAATGACGGAATGGAGAAGAAGTGCACTGGTACTCTGCACCTTATGTGCAGAGCTGCAGAAGCTACAGACGGATCAAGTTGAAGAACCATAACGTGACGGTGTGGGAAAGAGTTGCTGAAGCTAGGTTAAGGAATGAGGTGACGATCCACGAGCAGCTTCAACAAAATGAAGAGTACTGCAAATGCAACGTTTGCTTTGAGAGTGCTGATGAAGTTTAGAGAAGGTCAGAAGGAGTTGCACTGTGTCTTGGAAACATATGCTAGGATGTGATATTGTATGAGGAAGTAAGAAATGGCAGAGAAGTAATGTTAGGGTGGTGCAAGGCATGTATGAGGACAGTGAGACAGTGGTCAGGTGCGTGAGTGGAGTGACAGATGGGTTCTAGGTGGGGGTGGCATTACATCTGGGATCGGCTCTGAGACCCTTCTTGTTTGCAGTGTTATGGACAGGTTGACAGATGAGGTCAGGCAGGAGTCTCCGTGGACTATGACACATAAAGGGAGCAGCCAAATTGAAAAGAGGAAGAGGAGGAGGAGGAGAGATCCGCTTTATAAATTTGTTTTAATTTATTAGCTTTACACTATAATTTATAAAGCTGTTATGCAACCTGTATACATTCACTTTAGTCAAAGCTATAGACTACTCTTTCTGTAGCTGAGGGGCTTATGTCAGTTTTCTGGATCCGCTCAGGAAAAATTAAGCAGTCATGGCACTGTCTCATGTTCTTGCAATAATGGAAGAGTTGTTTTGTTGGCTCCAGTTCTGACTGACACCTCTGCCATCCTCTCCCCAGTGAGGACACACCTGTGTCCCCCTGTGGAGAAACACTGAGGGGAGATGGATTTAGCAAAAACCCTTAAACTTAAACAGACGATGATGAGCAGCTGTATCCGGTCTGCTGGTTCGGCTCTACATGAAGACAGCTGTCAGGTTTGTCCTGAGCTGGAAACACACCCAGCTGTGATGGTGAGTGTGGAGCGTTGCCATGGTGACAGACTGCTAGAGCGCCGATGGGGGTGAGACTGTCTGCTGACGCCAGATTTTTTTGTTTTTTGTTTTTTTCCCCAGTGGGTGATAAAGGGTCACAGCGCAGCTATAGTGGATATATAAAAAAGATATAAATACATTCCTGTTTTTTCCCATCACTGAGTTTCTTACCAAAATCATCCTGGGTGTGCACCAAATTTATGATTGATTTTTCCGGACTGCCCCCTACAGGTGGGGAGATAGCTGCTACCCTAAGGAAATTCTAGTTTATTTTTCATTATGTTAAATTGTCTCCTCCCATCGAGGTGAGAGAGGTGTGAGGACAGAGATGATAGCAGCAAAATGCTTTAATTCCAGAGTCAGTCTTAACCTATGTCAAATATTTATTATACAGTTTCACTTTTGGGCAATCTTCTTCTTTTGGCTGCTCCCTTTAGGGGTCATCGCGGAGTAAAATCTGTCTTCATCTCACTCTATCGCTTGCATCCTCTTCTGTCACACCAAGCGTCTTCATGCCCTCCTTCACTACATCCATGAACCTTCTCTTCCTCTTCCTCTTCTCCTCCTGCCTGGCAGCTCCATCCTCAGCATCCTTTGTCCAATATATCCACTATCCCTCTGAAAATGTGCAAACCATCTCATCCTTGCCTCTCTGACTTTGTCTCCAACTGCGCAGCCAGAGCTGACCCTCTGATGTACTCATTTCTAATCCTGTCCATCCTGGACACTCCCAGTGAAAATCTCAGCATCTTTGGCTCTGCCATCTCCAGCTCTGCCTCCTGTCTTTTTGTCAGTGCCACCGTCTCCAAACCATACATCATAGCAGGTCTCACTACCGTCTTGTAACTCTTACTGCTATTCTGCTATCACAAAGCACTCCTCACACTCGTCTCCACCCACTCTCCACCCTGCCTTCATTCTTTTCTTCACCCCTTAGGTAATAACCACACCAAGTCTGAAAAAGATCCAGCAAGCAAATCAGCTCCCGTGTTGGTAAATTTTGGACAGATCCATGGACGGACAGATACACATGCCTCAAAAATCTTATAAATTCTTCTACCCATCATGGCAATTAACCATACGAGCACTGGCAAGGATCAAGATGCCCAGTCAGCTCCTATGGTGGCAATGATATTTTCACTGTTGACACATGTGACCTTGAGTGTTTGATCCAGCAACCTCAAAATTATTATTAATTCTTCTACCTATCATAGTTATTGAGTATGCAAAATTTTGCTAGGGCCCAGTAAGCCCATGTGACGGTAACAAGAATTTCATTAATGACTCTGTGTGACCTTGACCCTTAACCCCACAACCTCATAAATGTTATCAGAGCTTCTACCCATCATATTAGTCACTGCAAGAACAAGAACAGTTTGAGACTATATCTCAGCTGACATTAAACAGCCCTATCCCTCAGTGTTAAAGAATCCTTCAAAAAAATACAGGATTCAAGTCCGGATCAAGATCGACTCCAAAAGTTAATCAGTTCTAAGTTGGGCCAAGTCCCAGCATTAGCATAATCCTGATTAAAAAACTCTGAAAATGTGGTTTTAATGCTTCCCTACTCTAATACTGTCCAGTTACACACAGGAGATAATATCACAGTAGTTTTGAGCACTTAATAATTTATCACTACTGTACATAAACATCTCTTTTATGTACTGTCTTCCATATAAACTTAGATATAAGTATATATGTAGCAAGCATGGCATGCTAGTCATGGCTTTATTAACCAAGAACAGAAAGGTTAAAAACAATGCTCATGGAAAGTAACGCTGACTGGTTCTATGAACACACAATGGCCAACATTAGTCTAACTCTGTTTAAAAGATCTGACAGCTGGGTTCAACAAGCAGCTATGTATTGAGTAGTCCAGTAAATGGCATGCAGAAGCTATAGTCAGACTGAAGACCCTTAATTACCAAGCAAGGGCAACTGCTGGCTGCATTCTTATTGGTTAGTGAGTGAACAATGACCACCATGTTACCCAGTGAAGGGATGATAGGAAAGACTTTTTAACAAAAACCAAAAACAGAACCTCCTTAGCAGCGATAATAAACTGTATCATGTGTGAAGCTGTGGCATGTATAAGTCCCTCCAGTGAAAGGTAAAGTCCTTTGGGCTTTTACACCCGAGCCTACAAGGTTCATTGGGCCGGACCTTAGTTTCTTTAGCGTGAAGCGACTCAGGAGTTAAACTCCTCCTGGATGGGACGCTAGTCCATCGCAGGTTACCTTCCCAGTATTTTACTGGTACCCATTTTTACTGCTGGGTGGACAGAGGCACACTTGCAGTTGGGACCTTGCCAAAGGGTCTTGGCATGGTGGGGGTCTGACCGGGATTCAAGCTCACGACCTCTCGATCATGAGCCCAGCACCTTAACCATTACACCACCAGCCCCTTCAGTAGAAGACAGGATTTAACCACTGTCCTGATAACTTTATGAGCTCAGTCACTCATTTTGGTTCATAATCAATAAAACATTTTGTAGTGTAGTAGTTTACACATCACACATTTTGCTTACAAGTGAAAAGTCTCTGGTTTGATTTCAGGTGGGGACACAAGCCCCTCCCACCATGGGAAGGTTGCATCAGGAAGGGCATCTGTTGTAAAACCTCTGCCAAATTACTGATGTGGATCATTCTACTGTCACGACCCCTTGGGAAAAATACAAGGGAACAGTCGAAGGCCCATTTTATAAATTCTGGTCATTGTAATGATCAGAAAGGAGGATTTTCCAGGAGGATTTGCCAATGACTTGTCAATCACAAGTCATTGGCAAATGACTTGTGATTGACAAGTCTTTAGTTAGTGAATTAATGGTAATATCCAACCCTCACTCGTCACATCCAGTTTCAAGACAGCAAGATGGAGATGGTGAAAATGCTCAGCTTGAGCCTTCAGAACAGGACTTCATGAACCAGTGGGTTACCTCGTGGTAGCTATGTTCAACAAGCCATTTAATGCAAGGGTTCATTTCCGTATTCCACCAGCCCTATGAATGCAGATATCTACAAAGGGTTCAGTATCTTTTTCTTTTCACTGGCCGATGATAAAAACTTAAACTCAAACCCTGCTGTCCTGTCTGCTTTACCTGTGCAGTTGAGTCCATAGAAACCAGTGGCACACAAATCGCAGGATTTTCCTCTGAATCCAGGATGACAACTACAGGTTCCCGTACCGAGAATACCGTCATTGCAGTCCCCATGTCTGCCACATGGGGCTTCCACACCACCTGGACAGACTGTAACACACGAGAAAAGGGTGGAGTTGAAACACAGTGTAAAAAAAATATCTTCCTTAAATCCTTAGTAATTTTGCACAGTGAAACATAGCACTAAAGAATCCTGAAAAGAAATCTGTGGGAGAATTCTGCTATGAAAAGATGGCAGCCACCTCTCCTACCAAAGAGACAATTAGTAACCAAACTGGGAGACATAGATCTCAGTTGTGTTTTTGCATTGATGCACAGCAGGGATTCACCACAGTGTCATCCGTGTCAATTCTATGCAGGTCTGTGAAGAACACCCTCACTGCTTCCATAGGAATCAAGAAAGTAAGTAGCAGCCAGGTGTTGCTAATGAAATGCGCTTGATTAAGTGATCATCAGCAAGTGAGACCACCTCTTTCAAAGGAGAAGTTTTGGCAGTTTCTGGAAGTTTGCTCGTCTTGGACATTCAGCCCAAGCACACCAATAAATCAATTGCAGAATGGCTGAAAAAGAAAAAAATCAAGGTGTTGCAATGGTCCATTCCAACTCCAGACCTCAACCCAATTGAAATGCTGTTGTGGGACCTGTGGTGGGAAGTGTGCATAAATGAATACCCACAAACCTAAATGAAATAATAATAATTAAAAACGGTGTAAAAAAAGAATGGGCCAAAGTTCTTCCCCATCAATGTGAGAGACTGATAAAGACATACATAAAATGATTATTTCAAGTTATTGCTGCTAAAGGGTGTACTTAGTTTCTCACACGACTGCAGAGTCCTGTGAAAACTTCATTTTTACTTGACTGTAGGTTAAGTGTATCAATCAGCTTTCTTAGCCTCACCTCCTGTATCCAGACTGAATTATCAGAACATTTGTTCAGCGCTCTGACATGATCACGCTGGCAATCTCCGCTCTGTGGTGAGCCCTGCCCTGGACCCGCTGCAGTTTGCCTACAGGCCGAACATCGGGGTGGAGGACGCCATCATCTACCTGTTGCAGCGGGCCCTCACCCACCTGGAGTCCGTCGGCAGTGCTGTGAGAGTCAAGTTCTTCGACTTCTCCAGTGCTTTCAACACCATCAGGCCGGTGCTGCTGCGGGGGAAGCTGGAGGTCGTAGGGGTGGACAAACATCTCGCTGCCTGGACCCTCAACTACCTCTCTGACCGTCCACAATATGTGCGGCTGCGTGGATGTGAGTCAGAGGTGGCAGTCTGCAGCATGGGAGCCCCCCAGGGGACCGTCCTCTCACCTTTTCTCTTCACCATCTACACCTCGGACTTCACCCACAACACGGACAGCTGCCACCTTCAGAAGTTTTCTGACGACTCAGCCATCGTTGGCTGTGTGTCTGAGGGGAGTGAGCTGGAGTACCGGTCAGTCATCATGGACTTTGTGGACTGGTGTGAGAGCAACCACCTGTGCTTGAACACCAGTAAGACGAAGGAGATGGTGATCGACTTCAGGAGAAGGACACTGCCACACTCACCGGTGAACATCCAGGGACAGGACATTGAAATGGTGGACAGTTTCAAGTACCTGGGTGTTCACCTCAATAATAAACTGGACTGGTCCCACAACACCACCGCCCTGTATAAGAAGGGCCAAAGTCGCCTCCACCTTCTGAGGAGACTGAGGTCTTTCGGTGTGTGCAGGCCTCTGCTCAGGACTTTTTATGACTCTGTGGTAGCTTCTGCCATCCAGTATTCGGTGGTCTGCTGGGCCCCGGGCAGCACAGAGCGGGACAGGAAGAGACTGAACAAGCTGGTCAGGAGGGCCAGCTCTGTCCTGGGCTGCCCATTAGACTCTGTGGAGGTGGTGGGTGAGAGGAGGATCTTGTCCAAACTAACATCCATTATGGACAACAGCTCTCACCCACTGCACCAGACTGTAGAGGAGCTGAGAAGCTCCATCAGCAGCCGACTGAGGCTCCCCCAGTGCAAAAAGGAGCGCTACCGCAGGTCCTTCATCCCCACTGCTGTCAGACTGTTTAACTCTGCTCTGTAACAGTGGTATTACATGTCTGTTGTC
>VUQH01068249.1:15775-26830 GCA_015106775.1 Etroplus canarensis
ATGATTCTTTCAAAAGCGGAATATCATTTTGTGAAACTTCAAAAGTGAGGTCATGTCAACACATTATTGTGTGATGTGGGTTTGTACTGTGAGATCAAAAGCTTCATAATTGTCAGAGGTCTCGACAAGCTTATTCTGAAAGCACAGTTTTTTGAATTCTTTCCAGGCCACATGCAGAAAGAGAGAAACACAGCCCACACATGCACATGGATGAAGCTGATCGGGAATGCATTGCCAAAGGAGAGATGTTGACAAGACAGATGGTCTGAAAGCAGGTTGACCAGCAACAGATCAATGTTTAAAGGCGGGGAAAGAGCTTTTAAGACGTCAGGTTCAATCAGAAGTGAAAATATACCCTCCAGTACTCTGGGAAATGGGGAGATAAGTGAAGACCAGCAACATCCACACCACATTACATGATGAAAATGTGTATATGTGTGACACAACTCTCTTGTGCTCAGTAAAAAGCACTGTGACATCTGACTTAGGGATAAACACCCAGGCACCACACTGCAGAAGCCCTTCCTCCTTCACACGCTACGCTAATAATAAATGTGGGATAACGTGGGGAGAATGGAGAAAAGAGGCGTGGGCGTCAACTGAAACGATAAAGCTCCTTACTCTGTTATTGGCAGCGAGTCTTCCCTGAAGAAGGCTGCGTAGGAGGATGAATGGAAAACAAAAAAACTGACTTCGTGCTGAAAGAAATAAAAAAAAAAACTAATGCTGAGAGACATGCAAAGCGGTGGCACCACAGCCAGGACAAAGGTGCGATTCATACCAGTGTCACTCGTTTATTTCGGGTATTAAAATCACCTCAGAAACACAGGAGAACAACAAAGGTTGACAACAGATCTGACTGCAGAGTAGATCGGTCAAACTGGAGCTAAAATTTTGTGGTGATCCACAGGACAATGTCTGGTATTTCACTGTTATCTGTTTGTACATCCTTTGAAATGCTGCACCACGTCCCTTTACCCAGAGCATTTTCTTGGCACCACGGCTATCTACTGAAACCAATACTAATACAATTCCCTCAGTTGGTAAGCACCTCTGCATGCTGCAGTGCAGTGCAGGAAAATGCTGTTGTATCATTATACCCCCATAGCACACACCTTAATCCTTTAGCTGTATGCTTCTGGCCCGCCTTTGTGGGTCAAAATAAATAAGTGGTGTCGATTTTCTACAGTTAAGGAGGCAAGTCATTGTTATAGTGACAAATATTGCTTGGACAAAAGTATTAGGCCACGCCTCTTTATCACTGGATTCAGGTATTTCATTCAGAGTCATGACCACAGGTATATAAAATCAAGCACATAGCCATGCTGTCTGCCTTTATAAATATTTGTGAAAGAATAGGTCGTTCCAAAGATCTCGGTGAATTTGACCGTGGTGCTGTAATAGTATGCAACTGTTGCAACCAGTCAGTTCAGGAAATTTCTGCCCTCCTAGATATTTCATAATCAGCTTTAAGTGGTAGTGTTACAAAGTGAAAGCATTTAGGAACCACAGCAGCTTAACCCCGAAGTGGCAGTCCATGTGAAGTTACAGAGCAGGGTCGCTGACTGCTGAAGTGCATAGTGTGTAAAAGTTGCCAACACTATGCTAGCTCAATAACTGCATACTTCCAAACCTCCTCTGGCATCACATCAGCACTAAAACTGTGTGGTGGGAGCTTTATGATTTGGGTTTTCGTGACTGAACAACTGCATGCGAGCCTTACATCAATGAGCACAATGCCAAGCATCGATGGAGTGGTATGAACAACATTACCACTGGACTCCGGAGTAGTGGAAGCGTGTTCTGTGGAGTGATGCACCACACTTCTCTAGCTCACAGTCTGAAGGATGAGTTTGGGTCTAGCAGTATGTTATCTGCCTGACAGCACTGTGCCAACTGTAAAATTTGGTGGAGGAGGGATAATGCTATGGGGTTGTTTTTGTGGGTTGTTCCCCTGGGCTCCTTAGTTCCAGTAAAGAGAAATCTTAATGCTTCAGCTTACCATGACAGTTTGAACAATTCTATACTTCCAACTTTGTGGGAACAGTTCAGGGAAGGCCTCTTTCTGTCCCAGCTAGATTGTGGCTCAGTGTACAAAGTAAAGTCCATAAAGGCATAATTGAATAAGTTTGCTGTTGAAGAACTTCACTGACCCACACAGAACCCTGACCTCAACCCTATCCAACACCTTGGGATAAATTAGAATGCAAAATGCGAGTCAGGCCCTCTTGTCCAACATCAGTGTCTGACCTCACAAATGCTCTTCTGGATGAATGGGCAAAAATTTCCACAGATGTACTCTCAAATCTTGCAGCAAGCCTTCCAATAAGAGTGGAAGCTACGATTGCTGCAGAGAGGGATCAACTCCATATTAGTGGCTATGGATTTATAATGGGATGTCACTAAAACTCCAAAAGATGTTGTGCATACATGGCCCAATATTTTTGTCCATATAGCATATCTGAGAGACAGCTATGATATTTTCCTTAATTTTCTGTCTTTTTGCTTAATAGAACGGTTTTAGGAATCAGGCTTATTCAAGTTCTTGCCAAGAACTATTAAAAAAGATTGATACTGCTCCCTCTGCATACAGTATATGATGCAACAGCTAGCAGATAGTTAGCTTGACTAAACACAAGACTAAAAACAAGTGGAAACAGTTACCTTGCCTCCCTATAGTTAAAAAAAACCCCATCTCCATCACTAATTAACTTGTGTTTATTTTTACATTTTTAACTGGCACAAAATAATTAGGTATAAAAACAGTTTTCTTTTACAAGAACTTACTGGGCCTGGCTAGCTGGGTTTTTTCCATCTTTTTTGCTTTAACCTGCTTAATTTTGTCAATTTATTTGAGATAAAATAACTTATATGTAAGTTCTGTAAATTTGAAAACAAGTAAAAATTGTTTCAAACTACCCTGCGGACTCTTTTCGAAAAGATTCAATGAGACTTTTGGTATTTATATCTTTTTTCATTTTTATACTGCAAAATTAACAGATTGTAACCAGCCAGTAATGATAACCATTCTGCATAATGACAACAGAATTTAAAAGCCAGTATTAGAGTTTATTTCTGAGCTACCGTAGAAACATGGTGACGCAATATGGTAACTCCTCTGGAAGGGGACCCACTAATGCTGTGTATATAAATATCTTTTCGTAAGTGGACAAAAACACAGCAATTATTATCTTAGAGTGGTTTTACACAATAAAACGCATGAATAAGCACGATAACCTCAATTTCTGATAACAGATAACCTTAACTGTTACATGTTATTATTATTATGCCTCTGTAATTACATTTTGCTAGTACTCACAATTAGTAGTCATGAATTTAGTTATATAAGTTGCTTCAGCTCTAGCTGTACAGTCAAAATGAATTGTATGATGGCTGCCTGTGGTCCTTGGTGGATTTGAGAGGTAGTAAAAATCATGGGAAAAAGGCAGTATTTTTGGAAGCTTTCACTGGACTTTAGTCCTCATCTAGCACTTGCTTACTCAAGGGTCCAAAATATATCAGGCCATGTTACTTTTTCTGTCTCGTCACCAAGATAGAGTCACCATTTAGAAGGGATCCAATGGACCAAGGAAAACCATGGAAATGTTCTTGTTATTAAAAAAATACATTGAATTTAGGAAATTGCAGGATTTGCAAAGAATTGCATCAACTAGGTTAATTTTTGTCTACCATGACATCTAATTAAAGATCACTATGTCCTATTGTGCACTTGCTCTGCTATTTTGGGTCGAAAGTGATACAGAGGATAAAGGGAGATGAGGTGATAACGATGAATGATCTGGAGATTAGGGTTAGTTTCCATTCCTGTAGCCACAGTGGCCTCATTTCACTGTGGGGCTTAGAGGCAGTCACACTCTCTCCCTCTCCGTTCGTCACTCGGACACATTCGAAGAGCTTGCCCTGTTATTTCTCCTTGGACTTCCATCATTCTTGACACGAGCCCCAATTAGAAATGTCCATCGTGACAAGTCAGTTAATCTCCTATTGAATCTGACACACGGAACACTTGAAATGAAGTCGGACAGTTGAAACAAGGCAGAATCTGGCTGATATCATTTCAACAATGAAAACAGTGATGAGTTTTGAAGCTGATTAGCAGCGTGATTTTTTTTACTTGTTTTGAAGAACTGTGCATGACTCACTGAGTGACTCACTTAGATAAGATACAATACGCACTGCTGCCTTGGGACGTCTTTTCTGTCTCTCTTTTGCAAAGCCACATTAAAGGACAAGCTCTTCTTCTCTTCTCAAACAATGGATCTGCACATCCTTTCAAATGTAAACCAAACCAGTGGGGTTTCACTCCCTGCAACCTGCTCAGCTTCTCTTTGCAGCCAGAGGCCTGAATACAGATTACCCAGGCTGACTAACACAGATAATGCACCGGCTGGTTTGTGTCAGAAAGCACCGGAAAAAGGTGGAATGGGATGTTCTCGTTTGAAATCACATGCAAACTTGTTATTTTGAGGTTACTGTCGCCACCTCAAAATGACAGGCTGCTGGCTTGGATGGCTATGTTTGTGGCAATTGGCCATTGTTAAAGAGGTGTGATTGCCCTGGTGATCGATGTCAGAGAGGACGGTACCCTCAGCTGAATGTGGCTTGTTTTTCCACTGAGCGGCAGGCCATTGTTGGAATCTCTTTGGATGCACCATTACTGTTATTGTGTGTCTGTGAGAGACAAAAGGGATGGAAAGAGACAGCGATAGCCAAAGTACAGTGAGGAAGTGCATGAATGAGACTGCGAATTGTGTACTGATGCGCAAGCCTGAATAAAAGTTTTTGACATCAATTTGCCCCCATTGTGCTGGCAGTCATGTAGGAGAAAGTCTCGGTATGATGCATCCAAAGATGGACGGCGAGAGAACGCAACGAAAGATCTGCTTGCAAGAGAACCAATGACCAATCAAATGCGCGTGTGCGCGCGGCTGGGTAAGTTCTACTGAGCGGGCGCCTCGGGCCTGTGCAGTGCCATGTCAGTGTTTATATATTTCGGCTAAGCGCTCGCTCGCTAACAGAGACACACTCGTCTAGAGTGGCTGCTGGGTAATAGAGATCAGTCAATGGGCAGAGCAGGGAATAGCCCCAGTGATGTTGGGAAGCCGCTCAGAGGGTAGGGGGGGATTGCATAACGCAGACATGTGCTAAAAAGGGTCGGGATAAACAAACAGGGATCAGTGTCATCATCTCATCATCCTCGCAGGGGAGCCCAGTGGGACTGATGGCGGGGTCATTTAAGAGTAAAACCCACGATTGTTAGTTTCATTGGCTTCGGTTCCTCTTTTGCACACTATGAAACACTACGTAATACGCTGGGTACAGTGTGATCAGCAAAATCCATAACAGAAAACAGGATGTTTTAAAGGGGAATTCCACTGGTTTTACACAAGAAGTTTAGCTTCCTCGTCACATGGGGAATAAAAAAATTCAGTGAAAATACCATATTTAACTCTAGAGGGTGCTTTCCAAAGGCTAAAAGAATTACCCAGTGATGTTATCAGGGATATGTCTGGGTTTTTTACAGCTTAAATCATACTACAGAGTAAATTAAATTATCTCTGGCTCGGCTTTTTGGAGAATCCTTTATTATTTTTCAAAATCCCATCTTTACACATCTTCTGAGATTCCCCTAATTTTACTGAAGTGACATTTCCAAGCAAATTGCTGGAATAACCCTTTACTTTAGTCTAGTCATGTCAGGGTCACAAGAGATGACTGCTTTCATGAATCTGCCTATTATGGTTCAATGTAGTGAAGGTATTGTTCAGTCAATGCTTCAGTTATTTGCTATGATGTAACATCAAGTAAAACAGCAATCCAATAGCAAACAAACTAAATTCAGTAAAGTTTTGGAATTTTTGCTTGATGAAAAAATGCAGAAATAATAATCTGAAGCAATAATTCTTTTAAACTAAGCTAAACTGAAATCTGTCATTTTTCACCTGGCACTTCTTAACTTCTTTAAAAGAAGAGCTGTACAACCCTGTTTCCAAGAATTTGGGAGTTTTAAATGTAAGCATATTTATACATGAGAAAAAAAAAACATGGTGGCTCATCTAACAGGCTATTAAAATGATTAGGTATAAGAAGAGCATCCCTCAGAGGCTGCGTCTTTCAGTGTAAAGATATTTTTACTTCATTGGAGGCAAAGTGTTCAGAATAACGTTTCTCACTGAGAAATTGCACATAATCAGGGAATTTAATCTCCTGTGGTATACAGTCTCTGTACACAAAGGTCAAAAACCAACACTGAATGGCTGTGATTTTCAGGCATTGAGGTGGCGCAGCATAAAAAGAGACATGATTCTGTAGAGAAAATCACAGCATGGGCTCAGGAACACAACTGAAAAATCACCATCTGTGAACACAATTTGTCAGTGCCTGCATGAATTCAAGTTAAAACTTTGCTATGCAACTTCTATAAAGATGATCCAGAAATGCGGCTGCCTTCTATGAGCCTGAGCTCATTTAAGACGGGCTGAGGAAAAACTGTTTGGTGGTCTGACTAATCAAGATTGTAAATTTAGCCATGTTATCATCACACAGTTCAAAGCCAGTGTCCATCATAGTATGGGGATTCATTGGCATATATGGCCAAGGCACTTAGAGTGAATGATGGCACGTTTTTTTCAGGGAAGACCTTGCTCATTTCAGCAAGACAATACCAAAAGGCGTGTCTTCAAAAAGCATAGCCTGTAGAGAGAGGAGTCTGGGTACTAAACCTGTCTGGTTGGAGTCCAGACCCACTAAAACATTTGGTTTACACAAAAAATAATAATAAAAATCAAGGTGCCACAATCACTACTAAAGGCTATAGTCCTCCTGCAGAGGCCTGGGCTTGAGTCTGCCAGAGACCATTACCTGCATGTCATTCACCATCACTCTTTCTCCAATGTTCTGTCTAAAAAACCTACCAAAATAAATCTTTAAAAAAAGAAGGCCCCAGACTTTTAAACAGATTAAATCTTAAATGCAATCAAAAATATATCACTGTCAAAACTACAGTAATTGTTCTTCCCAGCTGCCAAACACCTTCATAGTATTACCCGGTGTTAGACATGTTCCTGTCCCAACTTTTTTAAACTTGCTGCTGGTAGCAAAGTCAAAATGAGCCCACATTTTTCAAAATAAAATCAAATTTCTTTGGTTCAATAGTCAATATGTTATCTTTTTCTGTTTAGGTAAGGATTTAAGTGGGTGTAAGCTGCCTTGTATTTTGAAATGCAAATTAAACAAATAATCAACCCTCTGAGGTCTAAGTCATCATTAACCCCATGCTATCAGAATATGTGACTTTCATTTCTTTTTAAAAATTTGTCCTCCCGAGTCTTGGCAATCAAGGGACAAAGAAAGTAATCATTCTCACTGACACATAAAAAAGTGTGTTTACACTTTTTCCTAAAAAAGTAGTTTTTGCTTGTTTCCAAAACATAGAGTTAGGGGTTTCGGGCTAGGAGTTGCCGCTGGCGACAACTTAGACCTTAGAAGGTTAAGAGTAATAATTTGTCCACAGTGCAAGGTGACAAGGGAACAGATTACAGCCAATATTAAATGGACAATAATTCAAGCTGTCACTGGTATACTATCTAAACTCTACCACACAGAGAACAACAGAGATGTACAGATCAACTACTAAGTCTAAATCTACTAAACCTATATAGAACTCGATTGCTGACACTGGGCAATGGTTTTCTGCTGCCTGCAGCAACGCACAGTAGGGCTACATTTACTGTGACAAAGATAGATTACACTTTGACAGACTGTCTTAAAACCAGAAGTCAAGTCTCTGAGGGGCACACTAATAGTCACCTGTAGTTCAGTCAGATGTCTTAAAATCTTACGCCATCTCACCTCATGTCAGTGTGTGTGTGTGTGTGTGTGTGTGTGGGGCGCTTCCTCACATCAGCAGGTGGAAACACGTGTAGCTGTGTTGACTTTCGGCTCAGCACTGTGTCACTCGTGTATCCGCTCACACTAAAAATAGGGAGGAAGCTTCTAAATCAGCCTCATTGCTATTGTCACAGGGAACCGGTGGCCAAGGATGAATAAATAAACTCCGTGTATTTAGCTATTTATATATATATATATATATATATACACACGTGTGTGTGTGTGTGTGTGATCTGCCTGTCATGATTAAGAGACTATTACACCTCCCAGAAAATTAGGACACAGTACGTGCGTCTGTGCAGACACACTTGCACGAAAGAGGAGAAGCGCTAAAGAGATGCACATACACAAACACGCGCGCACACACATACACACACACAGGAATAATTAATCAATATTGTTTCCATTAGCAAACCGGAGAAGGAAGACACTGCACCATAATTAGGAAACACTGCAGAGCTGCAACCTCGTCTCCTTGAGTAGTAAATCAAAATGTACACACACATACAGTGGTCCCCACCCCTCTCTAATATGGGTACAGTTTTTTTGCATGACTTCTCTTGATGGCAGATGCTAAATGACCACAGATGACTGGAATTATGTCCAGTTATATCATCAAAAGCAAAAAGCCACTAAGGTTAAGGGCAGGAGAATGCAGTGACAGTTTACATAAGGTTTATCAGCAATGTCACACTGCTGATGCCAGAAAAGAAGCAGAGTGTACAGCTGAAACGACTGGAATGCATTAAAGAAAAATGATTCTCTTCTGGGTGGAGAACAGAATCTCTACTTAAGAGTTTACATGATCGCAGCCGGGAGTGCATTTAGAGATGCAGCCATTTTCAACGGAATTGCAGAGCTGCTCCCCCTGCTGCTGCTGCTATTGCTGCTGCTGCAGTGCACTGAGGATGTGCAAAACAGATTTGACAGGATTACATAATCCAGACACTCCAAGTCACTGAAGTCTACTAGGTAGGAAACCTGCTGTCTGAACTCATCCGTACGTCTTTCCGCCCAAAGTCACGTGTAACGTCTTTATTGATCTTTTAGAATAACCTATGAGGGGACTACAGATTTTGTTAGACTGCATTAGAGCATGCAGGGAGACTTTTCCATTGCATGGCAGTGGGTCTTTGTTGTCAGAGGATGCTGATTTATGGAGGTGATAAAGGGAGAGCAAAGCACGACTGCAGGGAAGAGCTGGCATGAAGGAGACAGTGACGGCTGCACCGCACGAAATGGCCGCTGTAAAGTCACATAAAGATTAATAATATTCACAATCATGGGTTTGCTCATAGCAGGGAGGAGGGGGAGTGAGGAGAAGAGCGACCTGAGATATTACAGTGATGCACTTACAGCACACACTGGGGACAGAAAATGCTATAAATAGGCTACATGTAGAAAATAAACTTTTAACATTTGCAGCATTATCTTGCAGTTTAGTCACATATTTCTCTAAAAAAATGTAAAAAGGTCTTGAAAAACCTCTCTAGTGACGTCCACTTGACACCTGATTATAAACGTAGGCTGAATTTACCACAGACTGTTGCACAAATTCTGGTTTAGACTCTGTGCCAAGTGCAAACCTGTGCGTAAAAGTGGTTTTAGGAGACAATTACGCACGGCACATGAATACCAGTGACGGTAATAAACACATGACAGATGATTAACATGCCGGATGGCTGATGATACTCCAACTAAGGACCCTTACCCACCAGCCCCCTTCCCTCCCCTCACCTGTCCTTTAACGAGGCTGGCAGCAAACTGCCTCATGACCGCCTCCACCGTGTAGGCGCTGGACCATCCGCGGGGGGTCAACAGCTCCATGCAGATGGCCCCGCCGTCCAGCACGTAGCCGTTCTCCAACCGGGGCGTCAGGACCCGCATGAACGGCGGCGAGAAGGGGAAATTGTCGGGAAAGGTGACGTTGAGCAGTATGAACTCTGTGCTGGTCTCCTTCATGTCCTGCCACAGCGCCGAGTCCTTGTCCACCTGGTGCAGCTTGACGTTCCAGTCGTACAGGTTGTCCTCCACCAGCTCCACCGTGATGAAGTTGTCCCCTAACCTCCTGATCTCCTGCAGCTCCTTCATCAACCTCCGCGTCCGGACCTGGGTGCAGTGTTGCCGGTGAGGCGCCAGCGGTGGTATCGAGGCGGCACTGGTCGCTTTACTGCCGCCGCCGCCTCCTCCTCCTCCTCCGCCGCCGCCGCTGCCGCCTCCTCCTCCCGTCTGCTGCTTCTCCTTCGCATCCTTGCCCTGCTTATCCTTGCCGGTCGGCTTGTCCTTGCCGTGCTGGTCCAGCTTCCTCGCTTTGATCTCCGGGGTGCTCAGGATGTTGCTTTCGCTGGCGGTCTGACAGTGTTTGTTGGCGTTGTTCTTCTGGTTCCCTTTGCTCCCCTTTAACGAGCCCTGGTGGTGCTTCGGGTCCTCGGTGTCTCGGTCGTGCAGGCGGATCAGACCGATCTTCCGCAGTAGGGTGGCCATAATTTTTTAGAGACTTCTTCCGCCGATCCCCCCGCACAGGGGCGAGATTCACCCTTTCCAGGCGCGCGCGCGCACACACACACACACACAGACGACCTTTACCGATGCCGATTAGTAACCTTGTTACACCGCAGTCCCCCCTCCGTTCACTGCAGCCTGTGCGCCTTTCTCCTCAGTGCTTCATCTCGACTAAAAAAGAAAACACAGTGACAGAACACCTGGGTGAATATTTCTCTCTCTCTCTCTCTCTCTCTCTCTCTCTCACACACACACACGCACACAAACACGCAGCAGCGGAATCCAATCGCGTTTCCTACAAGTGGACGGACACCATGACTGCAGCTGCTCGGTTACGCAGGAGCACAGAGGCGATCGCGTAGAATACAGAAGAGGAGGGCGCACTCGTGTTCATGCTGTGAGCAAAAAAAAAAAAACAATCAGGACGTGCGGACACAGGGACAAGAACATCAAAGAAAGAAGCACCGGCAGAGGGGGACACTAGGAAAGGGGGGCGCCATAACGCATTCCAAGGTTGCTACAGCCCTGATGGGATGAACACGCAGGGTTCCCATCAGGACTGCAGGGGATCAGCAGAATACGAACCTATGAGGATACTGGAGCTGATTAAAAAAAAAAAAAAAAAAAAAGCAGTAGAAGGAA
>VUQH01068261.1:16300-28903 GCA_015106775.1 Etroplus canarensis
CCCCCCACACACACACACACACCGCTAGCAGAGAGGCACATGCCAACACTTCCATGCGTGTAAATTTCACTAAAATATGTCCAATACTCTGGGACTTTACAGATATAATTTTGAAATGATTTATCGTGGCCTCATTTTTGTACAAAATAAAAATCTGGTTTTGTAACAGGGGTGTGTTCACTTTCTATATCCACTGTAAGTCTATCTTGTAGCTGCTTAGTAGCCCTGGTCGAGACAGCGAGACACAGTTTTTCCTTTTCTGTGGTACTGAACGCTGTGCACAACATTTCAACAACTGTTATACTGAAACTTGGGCCAGTCTAGACACTTTATGGTCGACTTCAGTAACTTAATCATAGTTGCCAGCTGCAACTTCCCACACACTCAGAAGAGAGTATGACACTCACAGGGAAAGATTTAGCTGGGACACCACCGTCTGCATTTCTGCATACTGTGCACATCTTCTCATATAATCACACCTGGCTGTGTTAAACTTTTCTTCAATTCAGGCATACACGGAGGCCGGTTATCCACTGCGGTGACCCCTAAAGGCTGCAGTTAAAGTTTTACAAATACTGATACTGTAGCATTATGTTTCTGTTACGACTTTTGGGCATACGGTATCGTATCACACCACATAATCCCATCCTCTTAAGCAAACTGAGATAGGAGTATTCTTTAGCCACATTACACAACCCTAACGAGCAGTTTCCAAGACGCCTTTACAAACATCACACGAGAGTATTATAAAGTAAGTTCAACAGTTATCACAGGATATGCTCCTCTCAAGACAGGGAGGGACAGTGTTTGTGAAAGGCCTGATGGGGCTCAGTGAAACTCAAAGAAAATGGATTAAACAGCACAGTTCTGTGATATGACCCTCAGTCACAACAATCCTAACTTTGTCTATGATCCATGTTTCTCCGATCTGATCTCTCAGACCTAGCACTAACAATAAACTGTATGTAAAAGATGGCCATAATCAGCATGAGGTCACCGATTGCTTTTTGGACTGTAGCAAACTTTTATTTTGTGTTTTTTTAAGTCAAAGATGACCACAGTTGAATGACAGGGTAGATAGAGTGCTGGGATTTCAGGAAGAGCTAGAAAGCTTGGCTAGCAAGCTACATCCATAAACTATAAGTGTAACTCAGACACTGGCAGTCGCTACAGCCCGAACTTTAACATTTCAGCTATATCCAAACAAACTATGGAAATCACCCCTGAGTTCTTACACACTTGTTATATAAAAAGAAGTGAGCCATGTGGATGAAAACTGGTTTGCTACCAGGTTGCATTTTTTTATCTCCTCAAGTGGCCAATATAGGAACTGCAGTTTTTAGCACATCCATTTGTTGTCTCCATTTTTCAGCCCACGGGTTTGCCTCTTGGTGCAACGTAACTTAAAAGTGTCATATTTCATTATATATTTCACCACTAGGTGGCACTGTTTTAGCAATTTTTGTGGAGTTGCTCCTGTATTAAGAAACAAGAAACTAGAAGTTTGCCTGAGATCGGAGTGGTGCAGTGGTTAGCACTGTTAAATTAATGCAAGAAGGTTCTGGGTTCAAACTTCCTGCTCAGCTGGGACCTTTCTGTGGGGTTTGCATGTTTCCCAAAGTACAAAGACTTGATTGTTCCTTTCATTGGAGAATATAAATTGCCCACACGTGTGCCTCTGTGTCAGTGACCTGGTGACCTGTTCACGTACGTCCTGCCTCTCATTCTATGACAGCTGGGATATGTTCCAGCCCAAATCAGATAAGAAAACGGATTTATGGATCTGAGATCCTCCAGTTAACCACTTGGCAGGTAGCCATGAAGCTAGTCACACCCAGCGACTGTATTATTTTAAGTTGAGCTCTGCTGAACCTCAGCAACCCTCATAGACAAAACCCTTTGGAGTCGACAGACCTGTCGGCAAGTCCAAACCATATGATTGAAATAGAAGATGACATAGTAGCAAAACGCAGCCTCGCTGAGTCTAAGTTTCAATTTGTGTCGGGGCAGCATCAGAATCCTCCTGACTTCCTCACTGGCTCCACCTCTCCCTCAGCATCTCCCTCATTTTCATTCCAGTTATAAATATGCTTCGTTAAACATGTTTGTGAAAGGTTGTGCTGAAAAAATGGCACCAAACAAGGCAAGGTAAATAGTTCTGAAGGTGTAATACAAAGGTAAAATCAGAAGAAGTCAAAAACGGCCAATTACACCCCAAACCCCGGAGGGGGGGGGGGGATCACTTAATCCTACTTTATTCCACTGCTTTAAGCTATTAAAAAGGACTGGAGAATAAAGAAAAATGTAATCAATAAAATCTGTTTTACCCATTCAGCTGACTAATTAATGACAGTAGGCTTAACCATCCATTGCTGTATGTTCACTGTGACTCGCTGCTCTCTGGCTGGTATTAACTTTCTCTTCATGTTGGAAATCTGGTTCACTCCCTGCTGACTCACAAATCGGTATTATATAAACGGACCAGGCCAGACATCCGTTTGCTACATTTTCAACTTCAAAATCCAAATATAAAGATGTTTTGGACCCAACATCACAGCGGTAGTCTTTCTGCATCCTGCTGATAGCATCAATAGCGTTAAACGATTTTATTTCTACAATCAGTTTCTTTAATGTTCAACTTTACAACCTGGTTTCCAACCCGGACAACGTGCACTACTCACCGATTCGTCCAGGGCGAAGCGCAGACAGCCATGTTCGTACAACACAAAAAATCTCCGTTGCCATTTCTAGGAGGAGAAATTCCAAATTTGTCGTTAGCCTCTCTTTTGCTGACATTAGCGGCACCCTATTATGTATATTACAGGACATTTCTGGAGTAAAGTATGCGTGTATTAATATGCAGAGTACTTTAACTTTGTAAAATCATTTTATAGAACAATTCACGGGCCTATAAACACATGCCCTTACCCGGGATCTCTGCATAGGATTGTCAAAATCAGTTCCTTCAGGGGCCAAGCACAGCCATCCACCGTAAATAGGTTTAGCCTGTAAAAGAAAGAAGGGGAAAAACAGCCATTTAGGTAATCATTAAAGCTGGTGTGAGCTGAGGGGGATGGGAAACGAAGAGAGAGAAAAAGCAATTTCTGGGATCTGCATGCTGCCTCTGTTCATCAAGTACATTCCGCACACAAAACCACTTTGCGTGCCTTTTGATCTAATCAGCTCTATATGATGACATGCTTCAGTGCCTCTTGTCACCACAGCAGATGAGACACATGACAAGCCGACTCACGGCATGCACCTCAGTACGAACGGTGAACAACAACAACACCAGAGAAACAGAAACACGTAAACATCTAGTGTGCGCTCACTGGGGCGGCAAACAACTGCATTTTACATTCCACTGTTTTCTAATGGTAAAAACTCTCCCATCAGCAGTCTACCAGGATTCAGCCATTATTTTCTGCCTGCCAGTAGCACCACAAAGCCTGCTCTACCATCACTGCACTGTGGTTTTATGCATTTGAATACTGTAAAATTTTAGTGGATGTGAAAGCCCAACTAGGGAGAAGGGTTAGAAGTTGGCAACAGCTGTAAACTCTGTGTCCAGCACATTATGAATACTGTTTCAATACAGCACAGCTCTGTACTGAAACTGCACGGTCCCCGTCAAACAAAAACCAGAACGTCAACGGCACAGTAGCTCATCTGGCTTACAAGTCCCTCACAATTCATGTTACTGTAATGTTCGGAAGTACAGAAATAAAGCGATACATTTCTCATCATTGGCTGGCTGTACTGCACAAATTAGTAAGAATTAAAATCCACTGAGAAGTCAAGGAGACTCACAGAGAGGCATATGGAGGACAGCAGCTCTAGTCCATGAATGGCCCTAACCTAGCTTAAGACGCTATTATACCATAAATCCTTAAATATTATAACGTAGGGGGGATTATGAATGCAACAAATAAGAAAATACTCTGAGGGCGTAGCGATTCTTCTGAAAATGGAAAAGTGCCCACAAATAAAAAAAATGTGACTGAAAACAATTGGGCGAAGATTCAATAAGTGATCATTGCACACAAGTTTGACTAAAATCTGACAAATACTTTGGAAGTAGCAATTCTTGTGAAAATGCCTGTAAAACGACAAACTGAGCACAAGTAGGGTGAAGAACTGTTATCACTGTGTGTAAGTTTCACTAATATCTGAGGAGCAGTGATTCTTGTGAAAGTGTCCCCCGTAGCATAGTGGTTTACACATTTGCCTTACAAGTGAAAGGTCCCCGTTTTGATTCCAGGTGGGGACACAAGCCCCCCTCTCACCCCTCAGGGTTGCATCAGGAAGGGCATCCAGTGTAAAACCTCTGCCAAATTATCAATGTGGATCAATCTGCTGTGGCGACCCCTTGGGGAGGATACAAGGGAGCAGCTGAAGGTACATTTTAGTGATTCTCATGAAAATGGAAAAGTGATCACTGTGTGGAAATTTGACTAAAATCCATCCAATGCTGTAGGAGGAGTGGTGATTCTCCTGAAAATGGAAAAGTGATTACCTTGTGGAAATGTTACTAAAATCCATCCAATGCTGTAGGAGTAGTGATTCTTGTGATCTATGGACTGACAGACGGACCCCTTGCCACAGCATGAGCTCCTCGGTCCTTCACCCGAGTGAGCTTAAGCTCTATGGGAGCTCTTGCAGCTCCCAAACAGTTGCTGCACTGTGTGAGAGACACTGTCTCGCTTTTGCGCTACCTCATAAAATGACAAATATGACCTTGAGCACAGTCTGGCTTAGGACCCGTTAGGTGATCATTCTGTCCAAGTGTTGTTAAACTCTGACCAATACTCTAGAAGTAGCTACGCTTGTGAAAATGTGAAAGTGCCCATAAAACAACAAATTAGACCTTGAGCACAGTTTGGCTAAGGACCAATTAGGTGATCACTATGTGCAAGTTTGATCAAATTCTGACCAATAATCTAGCAGGAGTAGCGATTCTTGAGAATTAAAACAGGCGGACAAGCTCACGATGTAATTAGCTCACTGTTCCTTCAGTCGGCTGAGCTAAAAAATGAGATGAATGGTACGCCAACCATGTCTCAGGTAGAGTGCGCTGTAACAGATTCAGTCCACTCAGAGAAAATGTGCGGGCCGCGCGCCTCCACCCTGCGACCAATTGATTAGTCGAAAAGCAGATACTATTTCAGTTCATCGAGGCTTTCGTTGGTTCACAACATCCCTACAAATCACACTGCAAGCCAGAAGTGACATCAATACTGCTGGCTCCAGTGCAATGACGACAAGCATAAAACTCTGCTCCACACTGAGTGTTTGTGCTGTTAAGTGTTAACCATTACCAAGCAGCTCTCATACCAGCACTCACTCCCACATACCCGATCGAAAAAGCTCCTGCTGGAAGGTAAATACATCCAGTTTTTACACTACTACTCGAATCCTGCCCCGCGTCACTGCACGCCTGCTATAAATCTATACATGCCTGGATGAGCTTGTATGGACGTGCCTGTGAAGCCTGTTTTGACGAGAGGAACCCATTAAAAGGCTTATTTAGCACTGGGCAGCGTGATGCAGTTTTAAGAGCTCCCGCAGACGGTCACAATCTGGCACTCTGTGCAATTCGACCACGTGACAAGCGTTCATTTGTTTGCACACGCAAACCACATGCCCGCAGGCAGAGGGCAGAATTCCTGCCATGCAGAAACAAATGTGGAAAGTCTACACACTACGTCTGTAGTTGCCCGTTGATGCGCAGCCTTGGAGGTTAAGCACGTAGCCCGCGGTGTAGCCGTCACTACCTGCTCAGGCTGCGGCGCTCAGTGAAGACGGCGCGCGGGTAAACATCAGCGTGGTGACGTCACCACATGGAATCCAACTCCGGCCTGCAAACTAAAACCCACGTGCTCGCTGTCTGCAGCTATGAACCCAGCTTAATTTAGGCTGCAGGGTCTCTGCGATCGATTATCAAAACTCGGCCGAGGTGCTCTCATCGGCACGTCTTTTCTGCTGCGTAAGTATTCATGCGCCCTCAGCTCTCAAATGCTGTCTAACAAGGCTAAAAGTACTTCCTGGGCAGACCTTCAATCGCTTCTATAATTGTGCCGCCACTTGGCAGCGTAAACATAATTATATCACTGACTGCACCGTATTGTGTGATGGATTTCACTGACATGCAAAATAAGCAATCACCGACACAGATGACAGAATGTTGGCTTCTTAACGTGGCTGTTACATGAAAGCAGCCAGCCTTTAAGAAGCCCCGGTTCCCCTGATGTAAACGCAGTGGTTCCCCTGCCATTGCTTCCCAGATGCCAAATATATATTTATTTCACAGCCCCGACTCCACATAGATTGGGAAGCACAGATTATTATTAATAATACATGCAACCATTTTCAAGCCTTGCGAGCATTTTATTTTATAGAAAACATTAAATGCTGAAAGTGAGACATTGTACTAGTTCATGAAAAATAGTAGCTCATTGTGAAATGTGGCTGGCAGCAACACGTCTCAAAAAAGTTGGGACAGGGCCACGTCTCCCTGCTGTGTAGCGTCCCCTCTTCTTTTAACGACAGTCTGTAAACGTCTCAGAGCTGAGGAGACCAGCCGCTGGACCTTTGGGAGAGGAACATTGTCCCATTCTTGTCTGATGGAAGATTCCAGTTGCTCAACAGTCCTGGGTCTTCGTTGCAGTTGGTGGAAGGTCTGGACTGCAGGCAGGTCAGTCCAGCACCTGGACTCTGCATACTGCAGCTGTTAGAACAGCTTGACTTTGTAATAGAAGTTTAGCATCAGCTTGCTGAAATATCCGAGACCCTCTCTGAAACAGATGTGGTCTTAAGTGGACACCTTTCAGCATTGATGGTGCCTTTCCAGATGTTCACATTGCCAGTACCCTAGGCACTGACGCACCCCCACACCACTCAGGCTTTTGAACTGAGTGCTGATAACAAGCCAGATCAGATGGTCCCTCTCCTCTTTACTCTGGAGGACATGACATCCATGATTTTTGCAACTACTTTTGAATCTGGATTCATCTGACCACAGAACAGTTTTCTGCTTTGCCTCCGTCCATTTTAAACGGTCTTTCTAGATCATGTTCACATATGGCTTCTTCTTCGCACGAAAGAGCTTTAACCTGCATGTGTGGATGGCACAGCCAACTGTGTCCACAGACGATGATTTGTGGACGTATTCCTGAGCTCCTGCAGTGATTTCCATAACAGAATCGTGTCTGTTTTTAATGCAGTGCTGCCTGAGGGCCTGAAGACCACCAGCATCTAGTATTGGTTTTAAGCCGTGTGCTAAGCACACAGATGTCTCCAGATTCCTCCAATCTTTTGATGATATTATGAACTGTAGATGATTCAAAGTCTTTGTAATTTCACATTGAAGAACATGAATCTGAAATTGCTCCACAGTTTGTGGCAGATTGCTGCAACGCTGCCCATCTTTACTTCTGAGAGACTCTGCCTCTCTGAGGTGCTCTTTTTATACCCCATCACATCACTGGCCTGTTGATGATTAACTTCATTAGCTGCAACATGTTCCTCCAGCTGTTTTTTTTTCCCAGCTTTTTGTTGCCCTGTCTCAACATTTTTGAGACACGAGGTGGCATTTTTTTAAATGAAATGGTAAAATGTCTCACTTTCAACATTTGATGCGTTTTCTGTTCTGTGATTATGAGATGCGTCCCAACTTTCTTGGAACTGGGGTTGTAATTTTAATGCAGTGTTAAAGTGTGTGCTGCATTTAGCAGTCACTTGTGGCCGCTCTAACTTCTCCTCTAGTTTGTTGTCACTTCGTGTGTGGAGACAAAGAGAAGGAGTGGAGCACAGCAGCAGAAGAGAGAAAACAACAGAACGCTGATGGGAACAACATGTCTCTAAACAGCTGGGGCTGTGTAGCATCCTCGCCACGGATTTAGCTCATCGGTCCTTTCGGATGAGCTAAAAATACGTTGGGCAAGTTGACTGGCCAAGCTGCCGGCCCAATTGGTAGCAGCAGTCATTGCTGGAATTCCCAATTAAAAGCTTCACAGGGAAAAAGCTGATACTATAACGAGTCTCTTTGTTTCATACAGCAATAGCTCAACTCTAAGAAAAGCAACAGTAAAAACGTACACACTGTGATCTACTGATCTGGGGTCAGTGGGGGTAGATTGTTAGGTCTGGCACTGGTAAAATGAACTGGTGCTTTTAAAGTGCTTTTCTACTCTAACTGAGCACTCAGCACTTTTTCACCTAATCACGCACCACTTTATTCTGCGCCTTTAACTATCGCACACACATTCACATTCTGATGGACGCATGGGGAGCAATTTGGGGTTCAGTGTCATGTAGGCTGGAGAAGCCAGGAATCGACCCGCCCAATAGACTTCAAACCTTCCTGGTGCTGGTGCTTGACAGCGGGGGGTCAAAAGAAGCCCGACCTCCTGCCCGCCTTCATGCTGGTAGAAATCGTAGTTTATACACCAGAAGATTGGGGAATTGTAATTATGCATAAGTTTCAATCCATAAACTTTCCCAGGGTTAAAAGTTCTTCTTTAAAACAAAGCTTGGACTTAATAGCCAGTCATCATTTGTAAAATCTGTTGGGCTGCTCCAACCTTTAACTACAAGTACGAGCAAAAAGCGCTTGCAGGCGTTGGCTTCTAAAAATGCCAAAAAACAGAAGCTACAAAAATCCATACCATACTCCGATGCCTAACAGTGTTAGCAGCACTATATACTGCTCTCTGAAAGCTGCTAAACCTTTAACCTCCCTGAGGCCTATCTGAGGCCCTGGTTCCTCCAGCTGACATGCAGGTAGAGGAGCAGCGTTCCAGAAAAGAAATGCAGCATTGTCAAATCTCTACATTCTAAAAGGTTTTCAGACCATCATTGTCAACTTACAGCGGCCTGCAAAAGTAAAACAAGCAAAACATCCATTTAAATTACAGGCTGCAAAGGTGAATACTTTTACAAGTCACTGCAAATGGGGACCAAAGACCAAAACTCGGGTGGTGGGCAGTCCCAATGGCAACTCTGATGAGCGGGTTTATTCTAGCCGAGGAGTATTGTTTTCACTGTCCGAGCTTGTGGGCGTGACACCAGGGGACCCATGAGAAAGTTATCCCATTATCACAGCAGTGATCCTCCACACAAAATGTCCTCACACAACCACGGATATGGATATCTCCAGCCTGTTAATCATAGAGCGCAGCTTGCAGTCAGCAACTGCGCCGGAACATTTGGTACGTGTTAAAGCTGTAGGCCCGCTCGTAACCTCAAATAAGTGGGATGTGGAGCAGCAGCCGGTGGGAAACTCTACTCTAATTCCCCTCCCACCCCCGTACTCCCTTTCTCTCCCTGTGACTCCTGCTCCCACTCCTCAAGTCCCAATGCATCCCGGCCCGTCTTTCTGCGGCTCTCCCACGTACACGTAAACCTTAGCCTGCCTGCATCCTCCATCACTGTCCCGCCTCCCACCACCTCTCCCTGACAGTGCAATCACTTTTCTCAGAAGCGGGAAGAGACCGCCAGGTCTGCTCGGCAGCTCCCGCTCAGTGAGCTCAAAGTGACCGAGTGAACACTGCGACAACAGACGGGGACCTCGTGGGGGGGGGGGGAAAGCACCGACTGCAACAAAAGAATCTGAAGGGAGCCCCTCCCCCAGCCCACCTTTTATTCCAGCACGTTGAGCAGAGAGACTGTTTATACTGGACACCGTCTTTCAGACAGTCGGCTCTCCTCCCTTTTGCATATTTCAGTGTTTCAAAGCTGAAGTCGCAGGCTCCCTTTGAGCTCTGAATAGCCTCTATTTAATTTAGGACTGAAATTCACTTAGCTAAATCATCTGGTCACGGCGTTTTAACTGCATCACGCAGCTTTATTACAGCATTCTTTTCACTGTGTTATTGCGTTTTTCCTCCAAGTCTCTGAACACTGGGAACATTTTTCAAACTCCTAACCCTCATCTTGGACCTGTTGAACAGGACTCTGAAGTTTAACACGCTTTAAGTGTTGTTACATAACACAGCTTTAGGCCGGCGACGGCCTGGTTTCTGGTGCGCAGGGCTAACTGGTTTGAGGACCGTCCAGATAAGATCCTTACAAAAAAACCTGCCAGCGCATCTGAGCTCTCTGCAAACTGTTTGGACAGACTGGAGACACTTCCCAAAGCCTGCGGGCGACTGGGACAACAGCGATGAGCGAGAACTGATTGCAGATCTTTCTAGAAAGCCGGGGCAATAAGCCTCTCTGGTTTCCCTGTGTTGTCATATGGGCTGTGGGAGAGAGTGTGGGCCAGGTCACAGGGAGATTAGAGGAAGTGATGTAACTGTTACCAAATCTATCCAGACTCAGGTGTCTGAAGGGTTAATCTGCAATGAAGTCTCTTATGTGTGCCCCCCCAAACACACACATACACACACACTTGGAGAGAACAAGAGGATGCTGACGTTGCCGTTATGGCTCTTAAGCCACGTTCAAGCGCCCATCTGGGCCTCATCATCTGGGATCGATTACAGGATACAACAGAGACTAAACTAATGATCTGACTGAGAGGGACTACAAAACTTGCTCGTGATAAGATCGCAGCTGAATGGAGCCTCACTTTAGATTTGCACCGCTTATCTTTCTGTAGTCTTCAGGTCTATTTATCTTTGTGTAGACTGACTGGTATGCCAGGGTACCAAAACAGTCCTAAAGCGGGCCAAAAACCGTAACAGAAACACCCATTCATACATTTTCTGCTGCTTATCGGGATTCTGGTTGCTAGGCAGCAGTCTGAGCAGAGAATGTCCAGACCTCCCTCTCCTCAGCCACCTCCTCCAGCTCTTTGGGGGGGGGGGGGGGGGGGGGGGGGGGGGGGTACGTGAAGGCGTCCCCAAGCCAGCCAAGAGATATTACCTCTCCAGTGTGTCCTGGGTCTGCCCCAGGGCCTCTTCCTGGTCGTACATGCCAGAAACAGCTCACCTAGGAGGCATCTGGGAGGCATCCCGGCCAGAAGTCTGAACCACCTCAACTGGTCCCATGGAACTGGCTCCACTCTGAGTCCCGCACTTATGACCAAGTTTCTCACCCTGGCTGTAAGGGACAGCCCAGCCACCATTTGGAGGAAACTGATTTCGGCCGCTTGTGTCCATCACCTTATCCTTTCAGTCACTACCCAGAGCTTGTGGCCATCAGTGAGGGTAGGAACACAGATCGACCGGAACAATCGACAGCTTCGCTTCCACACTCACCTCTCTCTTTCACAGACCGTTACAGAAACCGCAAAACTGTTGACGCCGCGCCAACCCGTCTGTCAATCTCACGCTCCCGTCTTCCCCACACTCGTGACCCCAAGATACCTGAACGCCCCCAGAGCGAATAAAAACCCTCCATGACGGACCTCTCCACAGTCCATGCGCCCCAGTGACCTCAGGAGCTATGCTGTCTGGGGCAATGTGCCCCTGGTAAGGTCTTCCAAGGCTAAATGGTCTGGGCGAGGGGCCAGACAAAAAGCCACAAAATTCCACGATGTCATATTGCTGTTCCATCTTTGCTTTCTGTTCGTTCAGGTAAAATGTGAACATGGAGGATTTTTACTTATTGCTCAGGCTTGTTTTTCATCCATTACTGATGCTGTTTTGTTAAACTCGGGTATACAATAAAATTGTGGGTTTTGGAGAACTGGCACACCTCTTTTCCCACTGACACAGTGCTGATGCTCAATCTAAAACCTGATGCACCCACTACCACCAGCAAACGGCCGGCGGCAGCATGGAACCACTGAACAAACAAGTAATTCGATTACAAAAAAAAAAAACCCTCAAAGCAGATGAAGAGTAGAGGTTGGCGGTGACAGCAAACAAGACCGTCCACGCACTATTTGTGTGTTCACACCCACGCCAGGGTGTGGGAGAGAAAGTAATAGATGAAGTGGTTTACACATTCGCTTTACAAAAACAGGTCCCTGACACAAGACTCTCTCATGATGGAGGGCTGCGTCAGGAAGGGCATCTGCATAAAACCTTGGCCAAAACGCCAATGTGGATTAATCCACTGTAGCGCCCCCTTGTGGAGAATACAAGGGAGCAGCTGATGGTGCATTTTGATCATATCGAGATATTATGTGTATCAATACAAGCAAGTATCCCTGTGCTATTCAAAAACTGCAAACACAAACTGAAGGCTTTGTTACTACAGAAATAAAACTGACTGCTTTCAAAGTCCACATCTATTTTCAAATTCTTTGGTCGCCGACGGGGCTGCATAACTGTTGTCTTAAACACATGCAATGGTAGAGTATACCACCCGTTTGTTCAGGTAAGTTGAACAACAGTGTTGGTCAGTCTGTCTGCTTCACGATCCCATTTCACTGAGATAAAAATGAATGAAGTGACAGGAACAGACTGAGAACTTTATTAAACACGCTGACAAAGTTCACCTTTGGAGACCTGACTTGCTGTGCACCTTTAGCTGCTCCCTTGTATTCTCCCCAAGGGGGTCGCCACAGCAGATAATCCGCATCAGTAATTTGGCTGGGTTTTGTTTTGTTTTTGTTTTTACACACCGGATGCCCTTCCTGACGAAACCCTCCATGGTGAGAGGGGCTCGTGTCACCACCTGGACCGCTACACTACGGGGGGGGGGGGTACGGGG